>JARWCS010210526.1:0-13811 GCA_034783895.1 Geukensia demissa | reverse complement strand
ACGGTCCCTAGCACCGACGACACTACATCAGTGCATTGAAGCACACAAATGCAGGGTAAGTTCAACAAATTACAAATATACACGGGCAAAGAAAGCTAACAAAATATGTTATAAGTCGCCCGATAGTAATACATACAAAATCCAACATAACGTTTAAACTAACACAGGGCACATCATGATTTTGTTAATTAAATGACTTGACTGTTTTAAAAAGCTTTAATAGGGCATGCACCCTATGCTTCCACTAGTTCGACATTCCACAATCCGAAATTTCCTAATGTACATTTAGATACCGAGTCTTTAAGACAACGACCGCTTTATTTTACAAGGGCTCGATTGCGGAAGGTCGTGGGTTCGATCATCGGCCAGGTCATTTCAAAGACATTAAAATTGGCATTTACTGCTTCTCTGCTAATTACACAGCATTAAGGAGTAAGAGCAAAGACTGGTCGGCTCAGAGTCACAATAATGTGTCTGGGTAAAGTGGCATGTCTTTCTGTGAACCGTTGCTTCTTGAGCTAGCGCGTTAAAAATCCGGCTCAGTGTGTCGGGACAAAGCAGGGTTCATTCTGCATCATTAATATGCTCTGGTCTGAATATGCATGAAATATTTTCCGCTGGACGTTAAGAAACAATTAATCAATATTTTAGTAAGAAGGGATTGTCTCTTAATACTTTTTAAAAACTTTTTTCTAATGGAGCTTATACAGTGAAAGCCTTTAAGGTCAATTTCACGGCGTGCATTGTTCCACTACAAAGATAAGCCTGTTTTTAAAAAATTGGGTAATGATTAAACAAAGGCTCACTGTCTCGCTTGCCGGATACCAAATCACAAAATACATGCAGAAAATCAAGTCTGTCTAATATCAAACTTCTTTAAAGAAGAAAATAAAACTTTTTGAAATTGGATGTTAGATTTTAGGCAAAATTGTACCCTTAAACACCTATCCATTTAAATGCTTAAATTTTAATTTCTATTGCTTATTTTGCTCCATGTTCGGTGACGTAATAAATGAAAATTCGCCATCTGGGACACTTCGTTTTGTGTCGCCTGCACACGAAGTGTGGGGCGACATATAGGTATCACTTTATAGTCGTCTTGCGTCCCTCCACGTCGTCCGTGTCGTCCGCTTTTTGGTAACACTTTTCTCTGCAACCACAAAGGGGAATGATTAGATATTTGGTAAATAGCTTTGACGTGATGACTTGTACCGTGTCTCCCCTTTTCAGGTTTATCGGATATCAACTTCCTGTTTACCGAGACTTTGATTTTTTCACGTAACAGTGTTCATATACACTTTTTCGTAACATTTTTCTCAGCAACTACTTCAGGGAATGACTTTTTTAGGTTGGTTTCCTCTTAATTACTGTGTCAAACACATTACAGTGTCAAACAAATTATTGTGTCAAACATATTACTGTGTCAAAAACATTATTGTGTCAAGCAAATACTAGAACCATGTTTATCTACAATGTTCTGTTGTCCACATGCAGGCGACACACATCTTCTGGGGAAGACTCAAAGCTAAGTGTTCACAGTATGTCTTGTTTAAAACTGGTCTGATAGCATGAAAAATGAACTGTTTCAATGCAGTGCATGTTATCTTCCTCTGATAAAAATGAAAATAAAAGAGAGTCAAACAATGAAGCACTGTCCCAGAGAAATATGTTGACATTATGTCTAAAAAATTAAATCTGTTGTGAAAATCAGTGACATTGACCTATTTTTAAACCCATGGAAATGTCCGAATTATCTTTAAGTGGAGATTGTTCATGAATATTCATTTGACAACAAAAAATTAATGTCATATTTACTATAAAAAATGTCATATTTACTATAAAAAATATGTGTTACTTTAATTATGTAATATATTCTGGGAAGTTCTATAGATAAAGTTATGAAATACCTAACATACCTGTTAACCCTCCCACTTTAGGAGGGAAGATCCCTCTTTTTCATTGTTTTTGGTTAATCTCTGACAATGAGAAAGTCTCCCATTTGGGAGATGCAAATCTTCTTCTTTCACAAATTTATCCCCCCCAAATCTCCCTCTTTGCAGAAGTATTGCACAAATCATATTCTAAATGGCTTATTAAATTGATATAAGTGCAATGTTAATATAATATATTGTAAATCATAATACCCCTGCAAACAAAGTTTTGGGAGAATATAGGAATCATCGTGTCTGTCCATCCAACTGTCATGCGGTATGCCACATGCTTTGTTAGCCTCACTCCTCCTACACCATTCAATGGATTACAAAAAGTATATGTCTTGTAATTGTTTAAATTTTAAACACAATTAATAAGATCTCAGCAAAATACATTGACTCTTACTTATATCCCCAGCAAACGATGTTTTTTTTTTGGGGGGGGTGATATAGGTGTCACGCTATCTGTCCGTACATCTGTCTTTTTGTCCAGAATACTTTTTTTGCAATTCCTTCTAAGGGTTTTGCAGGATTTTGATAAAATTTGGATGATTGTAAGATAACATAATGAAGATGTGCTTGTGGTTCAGAATTTTATTTTTGCCAATTTTTGTGAAGAAATGGATGTTTCATGACCCTATTGGTCAATGTTTTGTCCACAACTCCTCCTAAGTGACATGCAGGATTTTGATAAAATTTGGGTGAATTGTTAAATTACATGATGGAGATGTGCTTGTGGTGAGGAATTTATTATTGACAATTTTTGACTTAGTCATTTTTTTACCTCTATATGGGGCAATGTGTTTTCCACCACTCCTTCTTGACCACTTGCTGGATGTAAATATTTTTTGTGGATTGTTAGATTGCTAATGGAGATGTGTATGAAATTTAATTTTCAACAAATTTTGCAGAAGATATGAATATTTAGACTGAGTTTTTTCCACCAATATAAGGGTCCACAATTCCTCCTAAAAGACTCTCAGGATTTTGATAAAAACTTTGTGAAGTGAAAGATTAGATTAAAGAGATATGCAAATTATCATGATTTCTTCTTAAAAAATAAATGGCAAACATATAAATGTTATATAGCAATGCAGGGGTGTATATTAATAACGATTTTACAGGAAGTATGTTATCTACTCATGTAGAAAATCAGTTTCTGATTTATTTTTAATCGTAACAATTGTTATGATTGTTAATTTGTACATTTTCTGCTTTTTTTTCAGAAAAAAGGTGGAGGCCCAGCAACGAATGCATAGGACAATTAAATACTCACATATTTTAATTTAAGTTGATGTATATTTGGAGAAGTAATTCCTCCAAGAGGGCTTCCAAATGATATCAAAGTGCCAATTAACATGTTAATCCATTGTGACCAAGGTGTTATGGAGAGGCATCAGATGAGTGGAGGTTTCAACTAAAAACATTGCCATGTACGAATAGTGAAAAGCAAATTTTGAGACGTCATTTGTTTCGAACTCTTGTATTGTTATACTGCTGCCTTGGTTGAATCTAAAATTGTTATTTCTGGACATGCAGGGTTATAAATATTTCTCTATTTTAAATCTATATAGTTGTTGATTGTTGAAGATCTGTTATATTTATGAAATTATATAACTGCTGAAACCCTGATACATTTTAAAAAATTTATAGGTTCATAGCAAACGATTTCTTAAAAATCAAAGATGTTGTATAATAGACTCACCATTTTCATTATTTGTGAGTAGTATTACATTACATTTTAACAAAGGCTTTATTGTTCAATCACATTTTAGCAATAGCTTATTTTGGTAGAAAAGGGGGGGGAGGCAGCAAACATTTATGAACTATTAATATTTATTTGTACAGGAGTAATATACAGGGTTTCTGCAATATCTAAGACTAATCAAACACAAAATATATATATCATTGAGTGCATATCATTAATAATTAATAGATATAATATAATATTCTCAGAGATATTTTGATGTATGAATGTGTCCAAGTGAATGGTTTATTTGTGTGGTTGGTAGATAATAATGACATTAAAATATAATAGAGTGGATTTATCCATATCCAATGTTTACCTATGTAAGTGTTTTTAAAAATTGTAACATTTTGGTGCTGACTTTTGTTATACTCTTGCAGTTGAGAGAGAAAAAAAGAGGGGCTGGGTTATTTGCTAATTTAGTTAAAAAACCTCAGAAAACTTGCAAAAACATTAAGGCAAAAATTAGCTGGGATGTAATGTTTGTGATAATTTGCAGATTTTTTTTTGTCTAACCTGGTGTCATATGATATTTTGAAATCCCAAATATCTTATGACGCTGGTAGAGTTAAATGTATTAAGGGGTAATTACTATGGTTTATTTTCATAGGTAGTACTCACTTCTGGATAAATAAAATATAGCGTACATTTTCTATTGTCACATAGTGATGTCATCTAAAAAAAACTTTGTCAGAGAAAGATTAATTTTTGAATTCAATTATTGAACTGATTTATCTGAGTTTTCCAAATATGTACAAGAAAATATATTAAATAGTTGTTATATTAGCATGTATTAATTTCATTTTCATCTTTCATATTATAAATATCATTTCCATAGTGTAAATGTATGCAATTCCTTTAAGTCAAATGTGTATAAATATCAAAGTTGCATTGTTATATTAAAATTTAAGCATTAAATATTAGTGCAAATCCCATGTCTGTTAAGTTGTACCTGAAAAAAACTTAAAATGTACAGTATTTTTTAACAATAAGGAAAGATTTATTTCTTTCAAATGACAAATTTCTATTAGACCTATAGCCTATATAGACTATAGTCCAAAATGACATTAATAATAGACCCCAACTTCTGGCTTCTTTTTAAGTATAATTTTGTTTTAAAATGAAAATGTCCTCAATTTCGATATGCGAGTTGTAGATTTTGCTACAGTAGTTACGTCTGCTCATTTTTTTTAGATCTATCATTTCATTGTTTGTAATTATCATTCATTTACAAACAGGAGAAGCTTTTAAATATTGAGCATTTGAAAACCGAATTAAGCATTACCATACTGTGTAGATATATTTGATATAAGGCATGTAGTGCTTGGTGTTCATACTTATTCTATTCTGTTACAAACACAGATTGTTGGGGCTGTACTAAATTTCATTCATTTTAGAATATAAGCATTATTTTTTTGCATCATTTAGAAATTTAAATAAAAAAAAAAGCAATCGTCAATGGATTTTCCAATGTTTTGACCCCTACCACACCTTATAAATGTTAATCCAGATAAGCACTTTGTATGTAGATAAATTTATAATACATTTTGATAAAACTGTAAATAAGAGGGATGTAATTCTTCCACGGATTTGTTGATTTCTTTGGGCCATATCCTGTCCGAATTCCATTCGGTATGTTATGATATATACTTCCATCATGGAATTTACGGTTTATTAATCAGGTCGTGAAGTGTCCAAATCACATCCTTGAAATAAGGAATGGGTTGCTGTCTTTCCAGCATTTAGTTCTTTTTATGATTTGAAAAAGTGGATTTTTAACTCCGAGAATGAAAGTATTTTAAATTTTGGCTAAAAATAGGAATTGATTATTGTCTGGAAAAACATTACGCAAGGAAAAGGTATTTTGCATGCCATTAAAATGTTAATTAATTTGTAAATTCAGAGCTCATCATTGCAGCTGGTTCCCCTGCTTGCTTTTTAACCATTTCTTCATTCCTTTTGTTTGAGTCTTAAATTTAGATAATAATAATGGAAATTAGTTATATACTGGGTATTTTAGCAAGAATCAAGAGCTAAAGATATTTAAGTTAAGTGCAATAAATTTTAGCACATTTTTGACATTTTTCCAGCTTGGAAAACCAGAGTTTGGTTGCATTTTTTTCACCACCTTATACAATGTATATGAATGCATTTAAATATCAGAATGATTTATATAATCCTGTATGATAAACAAAAATAAAAATAATAATACCCTTAACTAGGGGTGGGAATGGAAGTTTATAGGGGTTCATACAAACCCCTTTTAAAAAAAGAAAGAGTAGTTAAGTCATGATTTCAATTGAAATTAAACTATAAAAGTCACGATTTCAATTAAAATTTTTGACCCATGATATTTCTTAGCAATATTGAGGAATGTTAATGCCAAATCAACAGAACAATTGTTATATAAAGAGAGGTTAATTGAAGATGCTATATTGTATAAAAATGAAATTAACGTTTTACCTGATTTATGTATATTATTGAGTGTGCATATTATTAATTACATAATTATACATTGTTGAAACAGATCGATTTCGATTAGTTTATGTTATGTTTTTGTCTGTATAAATTTTATTATTGTTCCCAGTTATTTGAGGGCAGATCACTTTAATTTCCAGCATTTTTGTTTGTTCAGTTATTTCTGTGCAGTAAATTATTAAGGCCAGTTTGTACAAAACATTTTAATTCAAATTTATTTTTGATAGGATGTGAAGAAAATTTAATATTAAGATTGAAAGCTGTGTTTGTTAGTTTTCACATATTTGTCATATTTTGCAAATCGTCCAATTCAGAACCAAACCAGGCAATACACACATTTTTGAGTTATAGCAGTTTGAACCTTTGGCAGTAAATTGGTTGCTGATGACATCTTCCATCTCTAAATACCATTAAGGAATAATCAGATGTCATTTGAGCTTTACAAATTCCTGTTTAGTTTTATTTCAGTAAATAATGAAAAGAACCTTTGTGGATACCATCAAAACAATTTTAATGCTCTGAAATTGTAAAAAAGTAGAGAAGATTAAAAATTTGAAATTTGTGACAAAAATCTAAAAACATAACAATCAAGCTTTTAAAATATATATTTCCATATTTCACTTTAGTTTTTGATACTTGTTATTTTACTGTCTTTTTTCAAAATTAGTGGATAAGTTGTTTAAATGGCTTCTAAAATATTTTGGGATATGATACTGCTTATTATTTGTAAAAAATGTATTACATTCCAAGCAACAGAAAAGATGTGCTATGTCTTGTATGAATTGTATTAAAAGTATATGTATTTGTGAAAATCAAAAATTATTTATATACATACCAAATATATATATGAAATTATTAAATATTTTTATATACATCCTCTTCATTTTTAAGACATATTCATCAATATTTTCAAGACTGTTTACATTCAAGGAGAATCATATGATTGGTGGCTGCAACATGAACCTTTCCAATGACATTTCCATACATGTTAACCTTTTCAATAAACAAAGAGGGTGATCTCACTCTTTTCTAAGCATTTATAAGTGAGATATTTTGCATGACGACCTTTTTATGCAGAGAGGAAAAGATAATTTTGCTAGAAATCCAATTTCACAGATGAGACAAAGATGTAAAATTTATGATATCTCGTTAATTACTAATGATTTCTAATCAAAATTTGAGCAATTATTAAAAAAGTAGGTTAAATTACTTGTTGGTTGCTTCTCAATGAATATTTTATTATATATAAACATTATAGACTTTCTCAAAGAGAGAGATATATTAACCCAAAAAGAGAGTTTCTCTCCTAATGTTGGAGGGTTAACAGGTATGCATATCCCTGGAACATTAATCTAACAGCTACATACAAGTTGCTACTTACCAGTCTATTGACTTGGACACCAGATATTGCAGTACCTGCCCGTCATCAATGTCAACACTGTAGGAAATGGTTTTCAGGAGAAATGAAGAACCCAAAACTTTCATTAACTTTGTTTCTTCCTGTCGTGCCGGCATTAAATACACAATGTCAATCAGCACATCCAAACTTACTTTCCTGGACATTACATGCAGACTTAAAAAATCCGGTATTGAGACATCCATGCTCTACAAACTAACATATGCTCACTGTTACTGGATAACAGGTCCTGTCAATCGACAATCTGCAAAAGTGCCATACAAGAATCTCAGTTTTTCAACTTTTTTTAACAATGACCCTTTAGTAACAATTATAACTTTTGCACTTAATTTCAAAAGGTACAATTTCTTCCTTAAAAGACACTATCCAAAGGCTGTTAGTGACAAGAGCCCAGAAATCAGTATCGAACCAACAAATACACTGCTCCTGAAACTAATCATAGCAAAGAAATTTAACGAATTCCTCTTGTGTTGACTCACTATTCCCAATTTGTCCCTATTCGTAACATCTGGTTGACAATCTTCAAGTCAGTGTTTCCACCAAAGTCCAAAATTTTCGATTTAACCCTATATCACTGCCTTTTGCAAAGGAAAAGGCTTACAGCAACATCATGTGAGTGTACTCTAAGACAAAATCCTAAAAGGACAAATGCGGAATATTTAGGAACTAATATGAAAATAGGAGATGTGGCATGATTGTCAATGAGACAGCCATCAACCAAATGACAGTCGAATTTAAACTTCTACAGGTCCCATTACAGGACCTTCCAAACCCTACAAAAGACGCAGGTGTTACCTCTGTTCTTATATTTAGGGTCAATGCAATGACAGTACTTGAAACATTTAAAAATGTGTCACCTGTCTTGAAAAGATTACCATCAAATGTAAATGCCATGGACAAATCTATGTTGAGGAAACCTACAGACGACTTAATGATTGGTTTCCAGAACACATGTTTTCTGTAAAGAACATGGAAAGTGATTGCACAGTTGGAATCCTCTTTTGTCAGGCTGGTCACAACATTCAGATGACAATTCTTGTTGACTGATGCAGCTACGGATTAAAGACGGCTTTTGGAACAGATACACATCTGATGCTTGGGCACATAACGCCATGGCAGCATGGTTGAAAAAAAACTTAATTATGTTCATGTTCATATCCTCTCACTATTACCTGTCTATCTTATTTATTTATATTAAGCTTACATTAATCACATTATCTTTTTTTCGTGGGGGGATGTCACACGTGGACTGTTTTGAGGCAGTAGTCGATCGATTGGTCATCACAACGTTCATGACGTTAAGACGATTTTATTTTTGTCGTCTCTTCATCTTTTTAAAACCCTTGATAGAGACCTTTTATGTCGAAATATTGGGCTGTCGTCTATCATTTATTTGTGTTTTTTATTTTCAGGATTTGATGTCTGTTGTTTTAACTTTTAAATTTGGTATGTAAGACATCTTGAATCCCGTGAAACCTGATCACTACCCAAGGGAATGGAATGAGCATTTTGCAAGACGATAGACTGAAACTTTACAGAACCTATTATTTCTTGATTTCATATAAATACGCAGCATTTCCCACAACTGAATTCTTTGTTCAATGCATTCATTGTCATTTGAGACATACAATATGTTTTAAAGTAAGAAAGTAACCTGGTACGAATTTATGGTGTAACATAAATTCGCAAAGAATAGAAATATCAAAATAAAAATTAAACAAACACTTTTTGGACGTTTAGAAAAAAATGATTGTTTTAATTTCTTACAACGCTTTTAACAACTTTCACTAAGCAGGTGTATAACATAATCATTTTTGTACACATTTTTCAATGTCTAACTGAAAACGACAATCGACCATAAATACAATAAGCAATATTATTAATTGATTTTGATGTGACTTATATAACTTATACCATATTGTGAATGAACATTAGCATCTAAACCGAAAGAGAAATATTTTGTACACATAACAATGTTTCTTTCAATATCACAAGTATTAGAAAACATATAAATTCATAATGATCACAAGAATAATCCATATTACTCCAAAATACAGAAACTGTATTTCGAATCTGATGTCACAAATAACCCATATCTTTAGAACTCCTATATAGATATATAAAAAGGAGAGGTGATATATAACATCCGTCCAAAACTGTAAACCACAAACATCGACAGGTTGGCCTTTTAATAATTGACAAATATCAACACCGTAAGACAAACTGTAAAAGGCCTAAAAATAAAATGTAATGATGTCAAATGTAAAATTTGTTTGTTATGACCGTGAGACAGACCATCTTACCGTATATGATTGATGGTCTCCATGACAATTATTCGGAAAATAGGTTAAAGACAACATTGAAACTAGAAATTGTAAAGTATAGGGTAAATTCGTTTTTGATAGTTTTAAAATTCCTCTTTGACGGATAAACTTGTGTTGGATGTTACACTTTTAGTGGGGAAAGGTCTTACTTGGTCAGACGTATTCTTTAAAATAACATTGCAACTGGAGGTAGATTTGTAGCAAACATGTTTTTGATAGTCTTGATATTATTCGCTGACAGATCTTCATATGTTGGAGGTTATTCATTCGAAGGGAACACTCCTTACTTTAAGTCACTAGTCGATCTGGTAGTAGTATTGGCTTTGAAAGTCAGTTCAGAAGATCGGGACCTGCACAAAATGGAAACAATGGCCAAAATACAGTGGAGCAGACTGTTGCTGAACGCATAATGAGGGACATTGATACGAGTGTAAATCCATGCGAAAACGTCTTTAATTTTGCTTGTGATGGTTATATAAGGGAAAATGGCAGACCGGATGGTGTGACCAGTTCTTTTACGAGACCTTATAATGTTATAAATAGAATTGTCAGTAGAGAATTGGAAACTTATATAGTAAAAAGTGATCATCTGTCGTTACAAAAAGCTAAACAAATGTTTCAGTCATGCATGAACGAAAAATCTATTGAACGACGTGGGATTCAACCTGTGCTTCAATTTTTGTCGGATCGCGGCGGATGGCCAGTATTGGGCTATTGGGATGAAATTCGATTTGACTACATAGATATGTTGGCAAAAACTAGACCATTAGAAAAAGATTACGAGATTCATTTCCTGCCTTCAGGGACAATTATTGGCATGATAATTCAACGAGATTTCGGAGATAAAAGCAAATACGCAATTTATATCGATCAACCAAGCTTAGGCCAGTACAAATTTATTGGACTACCGAATCACGAATTATATCGACTTGGTAAAAATTCAATATATAACAAGGCTTATGAAGAATATTTAACAGATATCGCTGTTACATTGGGTGCAGATGTCAGAATACCTAGAAGAGATATGAGAGATGTGGTAAGTTTTGAAACTGAATTAGCAAAGTAATGCTTTTTGAAGAAGAAAGGAGATTAGTGGAATACCGGTATAATAAAATTAGTGTTCTTGAACTTTCATTAAGGTATCCGAAGATCGACTTTCTACGCTATTTGCAAAAGGTTTTTTCGGTTGCTAATATTAACGTGGATTTGTCTACCAATATCGTGCTTTGGGCAGCACCGTATTACGACAAACTAAGTCGGATAATCGAACGAACCTCAAGACGCACGCTTGCAAATTATATTTTACTGAGGGCCATTCAGCCTTTATTGCCTAGCTTGAGTAGAAATATTCAATATTTGAATTTGAGATACATTGCCGTTGTAAATGGGGCAAATGATCCGAAATTAGGAGAAAGATCTGAAGTTTGTATCGGGATCGTCCGAATGGACTTGGTAACCAGCCGAATACTTATTGATCAAATGTCAACAAATAGAACAATAATTCGACATTCTTACAAGATAAGTGCCTATGTCAAGACTGCAATGGCTGATATGATACTGAATGCCAACTGGCTGTCAAAGCAGACGAGAATTCTGGCTTTGAAGAAGTTAAATTCAATCAGGGATAAAATTGGATTTCCAGACGAAATTTTACAAAATAGATTTCTTGCAAAATATTATGAAAGATTTCGGATTGGAAAAAAATTCTTTGGAAATATGAAAACGTGTTAGTTGAAAATTACAGAAATGTTGTTTTTAAATTAATTGATGCACCAAAAGATGAATGGATCTTGCGCCCCGACACTGTAAATGCATTGCACAATTTAGGAATAACATCAATAGAAATACCTCTCGGAGTTCTTGCTGATCTTTTTATAGAGTTGGACTATCCTCCTTCCATGGCGTTTGGTGGTATAGGATTTCTCATTGGTCATGAATACGCACATGGATTTGAGGTGACAGGAATAACATTTGATTGGAATAGTGTTATTGGAAGATATTGGTCAGAATTGTCCTTTAAAAATTTCGCCACTCGTGCAGACTGTTATGTAAATCAGTACTCTCAATATTTTGTTCCGAACGCTAATCTCTTAATCAGTAATGGTAATAAAACTTTAAACGAAAACCTTTGCGACAATATTGGAATCACGTCGGCATTCTATGCATATAGGAAATGGAAAAGGGAAAGGCTCGTAAATGATATTGTTCCAGGATTACCGTATACTGGTGATCAACTATTTTTTATTAACATGGCTAGAATCTGGTGCATAAATGCATCACCAGTTTTTCTCAGAAAATTTCCATTGCTTGATGACCATTCTTTAAACCAACTGCGAGTAATCGCAGTATTGCAGAACACACCTGAATTTTCTTCTAGTTTCGGCTGCCCTATTGGAAGTTTTATGAGTCCTCCAAAAAAGTGTCGATTTTGGTAGAGTTTGATAAAATAGTTTTTTTTTTCGATTTCCTGTGAATTGAATTTTTAATGGGTTTACTACATTTATCTTAATGATGTTCGTATATTATGCTATGTTGTTAAGATGTTTTTCTTCAATATGAAGAATAGAGAAAATAAACATGTCTGATAGTCAAAAGAAACTTGAAAGCAATGTCGTTCTATTTTGAGCGATGATGGTGAAAAAAAAAACAGACAATAACTTTGCTCATACGTCATTATCTTTTTGCTTTTGCCTGACATATTATTGTTTTTCAAGAAATTCATATATGATATAGAATTCTGAGAGTTAACCTCCAGGTACTTATCAAAGGAAGGAACACCTCACTGAATTGTGCAACAAAAGATACGGATGTAATAATACCACATTAATTTTTATTTGAACAACATATCAAAATATGTTAACTGTAATTAAATAAAAAACAAATGTAAGATGACCGTTAACTTTGCACATATTATAAGAATCATAAGCAAGCGTACGAAAACCGAAGGGCAAGACAAAAGGGGACAGTCGCCAGACACGGGAGAACTCGAGAACTAGACGGAACACAACACATGTTTACATATCAAACTTAAAACAAATGCGGACCCCACCAGAAGACCGGGGTGAACTTATGCGTTCAGGAAAGGTGAACAGTTCCTGCCACTTTAAAGACACCCGCCACATTGACCGTTTTGTAATCCGGTATTATATATATTAGTTATGTAAGGGAAAGGGGGAAGGTTTCAAGGGATACAACTTCCAGAAAAGAGAATAACCTGTGTTTGATGTACTCTGCACAGAAAAAGAGATCTTCTACAGATGTCAATCTTTCTGTTTCCATTATTATTAAAAGCTTATCTTGCATCAATTATTTAGTGCAATTACTGATAGAAGAAATTTATAAATGAATAATCATTTACACTTGTCATTTCTGCTTGGGATGATTTGCACTGTTGTATATCCAAATTTTTGACGACACTTATCCTTTAGACCATGACATTTGTCTAAAAAACATCCAACTTTACATACTTTCCATTAGCTTCCTTTCGAGCATTTAAATCGGAAGTCACTACGTTTTTAAAATGTTCTTTATATCGTAAAATATAATCTAAATTATTCTGGTGATTGTGAATGCATTTGTTCTGGTGTGCAATCCGTGGAGACGTACAGTATTGGTGTTAGGTTTATGACAATAGGCTTCTAGAAAGCATATTATTCCTTAAAAGCTAAGACTCATTAGCAAGACTATAATCACTGTTGTGAACAACACTGTAACAAACCACCTCGCAAAATGTTGTAAAGTTAATCTACAAGTGGACGTATTGTTTGGCTTTTCAAGAGAAGAGCCATCTATAGTAAATTCCTAAATATATATCTTCATATCTTGTCCCGTTCAAAAATTGACAACAAACACTCAACGAACAGAAGTCCACCTATCTTTTAAGTCATGGTACAAAATTTAAACAATTTTTTGTT
>JARWCS010210416.1:0-13814 GCA_034783895.1 Geukensia demissa | reverse complement strand
GTTTCTTTCAATGTTTTGATGATAGATCAATGTTTGGTCTTTATATCAATAAAGTATTTGAATTTGAATTTGAATTTAAGACCCTATGGGAAATTCATTAAAAAATCTGCTTGTCTGGAACTACTTACTCAATTGGAACCAAACTTTAGTGATATGGTTCTTAGGTAGGTCCCTTTCAGAATTTATTCGATGACTCCACCCGCCAACCAAGGTGGCTGCCTTAGCTAAAGTTAGTTTAACATAGGACCATATGGGAAATTCATTAAAAATTTTTTTTTGTCTGGAGCCAGCCAAGTAGGCTGCTACAGCAGACCTTAGTTTAACATAGGACCCTGTGGGAAACTCATTGAAAAATCTTCTCACCTGCAATGACTTGTTTCATTAGAACTACACTTTAGTGGATGGTTCATAGGTGGGTCTCTTTCAGAATTGTATCCGATGACCCCACCAGCCAACCAAGATGGCTCGAACCTATTTTTATATAGACCTCTATATTTTCATTTAAAATTTGTTTGTCTATAACAGCTTGCTCTATTGGAACCAAAGTTAAATCCAATGGTTTCAATGTCAACTTTGTCTTGGCAACTATATATCAGGTGAGGGATTACAGACTGTGGTTCCTTACAATGCTATCAGTCTACCACAGAGCGTCCATGGTTTATTGTCTGTCAGTCCATTCACAGTAGTTAGGTTTTTTACACCACAATGTATCATCATGAGATGTGCTGCACACAGTCTTGACCTCTACATGACATTGACCCTTTCTTAAGGTCAAATTATTGTTTTTTTTAGAATTTTTCAGTGTCTGGTTTAGAATTTTTTTGTCACTTGACATAGTCTCACCATAATTAGATTATGGTAATATCATCAGGAAAAGATAAGAAGTGCCCAGTTATGACTTCCATATGACCTTTAGCTTTGACCTCTAAAGGTTAAAAAATTAAACAATTCCAACATTGATAAATTTCCTGGAAGTCTCTCAGAAATGCTACATTTTGTAAAGTACTAGCAACCATCCACAAATGGAATCATAAAATTGGTTGTAACTACATCAATTCTTTTGATGCAGCACCTATACAATAAAATTTTATAAATAATATAAAGGTTTTCAAAAAATATTTTGTATTATACCATTTGTCATTTCAGGGTCAGCTCATACATGGCATGGTTACGTTGATGGTTTTTTAAACCAAACTGTGGCTCTTACTTTTTTTGAGGAGGCAGCTTGTGCTGATGTAAATAATGATACTACTGATGATAATAATACAGTTGATGATAATAAAACTAACAATGATGAGCCTGCACCTAAAATAAGAAAGATGGAACATGTGACTAGTGATGATAGTCTTGCCAGTTTTGATTCTAGCAGCATGGATGTAATATCAAATCACAGGGACAAAAAAAAAGTTGTATTTACTAATGGTGCTTTTGATAAGATTTTGGCAGAAACTATTACAAATGCTTTCGCCCAAGTGAATATGAATCCGGACTTATCAGGATGGTTGATACCAACTATTGCATGTACTTCAGAATATGTGGTGGTGTTTATGTATGACGCAAAAAATGACATTCTTTTACAGGCATCAGACTTAATTTATTTATGGCAAGGTCCAATATTTAACATTGAAGCTGTTGTTCAGTTATGGATGATACTTAATTTAAAACATTTTATGCATCCAAACTTATTTGATCAATATGAGTTAGTAAAGTCAAACTTTCATCAGATCGTGCAAGGAAAGCTAGAGAAATACCAGAATTTGAACTGCTGTGAGATGATGTCATTTCCTGATGAAGATTTGTATGAAAATGCATATCACATTGTATATAAATATGCAACAAAAGCTAAAAGGAAACAGAAAGATTAATGTATTTTTATGCTTTAATTGTAAGTTTTTTGGGAACAAATTTTTCATTATTTATACACCCATCTGTATATCTGTTACCTGTTTTAAAATTGGTTTTTCATCTAGTAAATGTAAATTCAGAAATAATTGCATGTGTTTATTATTGCAAATTGTTCACTTCTAAAAAGTGCAAGAAAAGTGTTTAAAAATTTTAATAACTTGGATGCTTTAGGCCAAAATTTTTTGGAATGTTCTTGGTTTAACCTCTTTCAGAATTGTATCAAATGATGCTGAACTGAATCCATGAAAACCACCTTCAGCTGTATTATAGAACCACATGGTAAATATCTTTGAAAATTTTTGTTTTCAGAAACTGCTTGGGCACTGTTACCAAACTACAGTGAAATCATCATTGGGTGCAATCTTGATTTAAATAAGGTCTTAATAGCGGTTATATTTTTCACAGAGTTCTAAAACCAAGATCTGACAAACCACCATTCTACTTTCTGTTCTAATGAACTTTTCAGGATCCTCAGGATTTGTCATATTACTAATGCATCTAACATCTTGGAAGCTGAGATTTAATTTGCTGACATGATTGATTGATTGATTGAATAGTGCTTAACGTCCAGCGGCAAATATTTCATTCAGGACGAGAGCATATTAATGATGAGTGATGATAGATGAACCCTGCTTTGTACTAGATGGACACACTGAGACAGATTTTTTACGTGCTAGCTCATGAAAGCAACAGTCCGCAGGAAGACAAGCCACTTTACCCAATCACATTATATTGACTCTGAGCCAACCAGTCTTTGCTCTTTCTCCTATATGCTGCGTGCTTAGCATAGACGCAGTAAATACCAATTTTAATGTCTTTAGTTTGACCTGGCCTGAGATCGAATCCACGACTTTCCGCATTTGAGGCAAGCACATTTAAAACCATTACACCACCGAGGCGGTCCATTGGCTGATATAAAAGGTCATCAGATCAGAAATAAAATGGAGCGTCATCAGATCTTGGTTTGAGAATGTAGTGAACAATTAAACAAGATCTAATTTTAATCAGATTGCTTAGGTTGGTGCCTTTCAGAAGTATATCTGATTACTGACTCTGCTTTCATTCTGTGAGTATGGCCACAAGAAGTACCAAGGAAACCTATTATGAAAATGATAAGAATTCTCTTCAGAAACTAGAGTTTAAAACAAGCTGAACAACATATGGCACTGATCCTCATTTGGTAGTATGAATATTGCATTCTGTTTCACAATGCATCCCTTAATTTACGTTAATTCTGATGGATTTACATGTACTTAAGTCTAGGGGCTCATTAAACGGTCTGCAGAGTTGCGTCCAAGATTTCCCCTGTTCACATTGAACATATGCTAAATGATAATGAGAGACACAATGTTAGGGATATAAAGTTGACTGAGGTTCTGTTTCACATCCAATGAATTAAATATAGGTTGAAAAGCCCTATTTTGGGTTGAATGCTGAGACTTCCTAAATGCGTCAGCACACCCAGCTACATGTACATGATGGTAGGACACACAGTACCCGTCATATGAAGTCACAGTTCAATGCTAAAGTCAATGTAGATAGGAAAACTTAACCCTGTGTCACATACTCTCCCAACAGGGTTAAATTTCCGTCCTTATTACATACAGCCCAGGAGTGATTCACATTGGATACATTTTGGACTTATCTTAAAAATCAGGCTAAGTCCAACAACAAGGAATGAATATTTCCATATAACAAGCAATAGAATTGAAAACAAATGTGTTTTTAGATAAGAAATCAAATTTTATTTTATGAAGATCAATATTGGCATTTAAATAAAACAAACCAAAATTAAAGAGTTTGAGCTTTAACAGAATCGTTTGAAGCTAGATAATATAATCAATGTAAGAGGTTATAAGATAACATTTTATAAACAGCACTATCCAGGAAAGATGTGGATTGTGTCTTTCTGGCATACATGTATATTCCATATTTTATCTTTTAAATTTTATGGGTTAACAGGTTAAAGAGAGTGTTGCATCATCAAAACTTTGAAACTTTAAATCTTTTTATTTTTCAAAAACCCCATCATGGGGTATGTGAATACAATCAAATATACATGAAAACATTGGAACAATTATATTGTAAAAATTAGCATACTACAATCATTTAAATAAATGACTGGCAGGGATAAAGTATCAGAAGGTGCACAATCTTCGTTACAATGACTTTATAGTTATTGGATATTGGATAATGTGAATTGAAGACTTAGTTGGTTAAATAATATTTAATTACTATCATAATTAAACACTCCACAAAATTTGTGTGTGTTTAGTTTAAAAAAAGTACTTATGAAGTATTAACCACTCTCTCTAATTATTAAAAAATTTACGTTTGAAAATGAAGTGAACATCATCACCAATAGAACTACAGTTACAAATTCACATACACGATCATCTCTTACAATGCCCCAGAAACGACCTTGTTCAATTGGTAATCCGTTACATACCGGTAAATCTTTCCTTAAATCCTCTAGTAATTGTGTTAATTTTCAAATTCATGTGATACCTTAAATATTCTATAATTCAAACATTTAGGAATATCACAAACCTTAATATACAATGTTTGTTAAAACTGATCACAATCTTTCTTTTACCATTTTTGATAATGATAAATTGCTTGGCAAGTTTTGTAACAACCAAAATTCAGTATTCCAGATTCATTCATTATTTTCCCAATACTACATATCCATTTAGAATGAATAAAATGATTGACATGCATCTTATATAACCATTAAAAAAGTAATCTGCTTGTTGTGAAGGATAACGTCACATTGTCAAGCATCTATGTCACATGCTTTGTCTTCATGCACATCTTTTTAGGAATGAAATAGATCCGATGTCATTTATAAAACCACACTACATCTTGTTTCCATGCGTTAAAATGAAGTAGATATTGTTTTAAGTGATGAAAAATGTGACATTTTCAGCTTGAGAATTTTTTAAAATCTAAAATTACCAATAAATGAATAAAGGACATTTTGTATCTTGTACTGACTTTATCACGATAAAATTACAGTTAGCCCTATGGCTAATTGAATATTTTCCATGATAAAGTCAGTACAAGATACAAAATGTCCTATATTCTATATATAATATCAACTGGTTAACAACATAGTTCACCACACAAAACAGAATTTAGAGAAGCTTAATAATATTTTATAAAACTGTAAAAATAATGATTCTATAACATTGCTGTTATTACAATCCCATATCTCACAGCTATACAGTAATATAGGTGAAACCATTACATCAAACATTTTTAACTGTAAATCAATTGGTATATGCAAGTTTACCTGTTTTATAACACTAGAGATCGCTATTCTATCTTGAGTAACCAGTTTTGTCTTATTCTTATAAAAAGATCCATTAGATATAAAAATATCTCATACCTAAGAAAATTCATCTACATTAATTTTTTTTCAACATCAAAAGTAACCACATGATTCACATATGTTTTTTTAATTACAATTTTTGTTTTAGAAGTTTAACAGTATAGATTGATTGATTGAATGTTGCTTAACATCCAGTCGCAAATATTTCATGCATATTCAGGACGAGAACATATTAATGAATATTGATGATGAACCCTGCTTTGTACTAGACAGACACGATGAGCCGGATTTTTAACGTGCTTGCTCATGAAAGCAACAGTCCGCAGGAAGACATGCCACTTTACACAGACACATAATTCTGACTCTGGGCCGACCAGTCATTGCTCTTACTCCTTAATGCTGCGTGCTTAGAGGAGAAGCAGCAAATACCAATTTTAATGTCTTTGGTTTGACCCGGCTTGGGATCGAACCCAGGACCTTCCGCACTCAAGGCGAGCACACTGACCATTACACCACTGAGGCAGTTTTACAGTATAGATACATTGCATTTAAAACACTCTGCAAATGTACTTCAAATTCAACAAATATATCAGTCATCAGTTTATAGCTATATGTATTCAGTATACAGCAAAATCATCATTATCAAGAAAGATATGTGCAGCATTATAAACATTTGATAAACTGTCATAAGCACAAGAAATACAGGGAAACCTGTCTAATCTGAACACCCTTAGAACCAAATTTTTTGCTCAGTTTAGAATGGTGTTTGCATTAGGCAGGCTTTATTTGTATAGATTCTTAAAACTTAGATTAAATATGAGGTTTGGTTTACACAGGTTTTCTGTTTACTTAGGGTTCGGTTTAGCCAGGTTTCACTGTAAATTGTACAAGGTCATTCAAAAATAGATAGAAAAGTACAGTTGACAAGTTTTGGCCCTGTCTTCCACCTATATTACTATGAAAATAATAAAGTTTTTGCCCTGTCTTCCAGCTATATTACTGTGAAAATAATCTGGAAAATCCTTACCCTGACGAACACATGATTTGACATTTTGCTACAAATGTATTATTTTAAACATTTTGCCATCAATACCTTGGCCGAGAGTTTATGCAACATTGGAATTCTATCAACAGAATCAAATACTTTATTGTAGTCAATAAATGCACATATAAATTAGTTTATTACATCTTAAATTCAAATCAAGACATTTTAAATTACAGATATGATTAGCTGTACCATATATTTTTCTAAAACTAGCTTGTTCTTCACATTCATGCTATCTATACAGTCACTACAACTCGGGTGGATTTTGTCAAATCCAGGTGCCCACCGTGGACAGTCCACTCTTGCCCACTCAAATTAAATCAGAAATTTTGTAAATTATACTTATCATTTGACCAAGCTGTTGTCTACTTCATTCTGATCCTGTCACAACAGGAATGACATGTCTACCTAAAAGGGGTTATACAGAGCACTCTTTTATTAAAGTTTTTTTCGCACTCTTTTACCACTCCCACTGTGGATGAGTGGATTTGACAAAATCGTCCTGAGCCATAGTGTAAGTATCAGTTTAATCTATTATTTAGCACTGTTAAAAATCTTGCTGAAAAAACTAAGTAGTAATTCCCCTAGATATCAGCCAATATCAGGGATATTAGGATTGCTCTTGTTTTTTGTAAATTAATATACTAGCACATTCTGTACACGTGTTTTAGCAGCTTTAGAACAAAGGAAATTCAAAATTCAAATATAGTAGAAGTTTTTAACATCCAAACAAAAAAAATTGTTGGTCGGTTGCCAAATCTGGCACAAGAGTTCTAGCATTTGCTAAATAAGGAGCCTCTGTAATTTTGCTTGATTAATTGATTGAATGATGCTCAACATCCAGAGGCAAAAATCTTATTCAGAAGGATTGCATATTAATGAATTATGATGAATGAATCCTGCTTTGTACCAGACCAGCAAGCTGAGCCAGACTTTTAATGTGCGAGCTCATGAAAGCTATAGTCGGTAGGAAGACCAGCCACTTTACCTAGATACATTATTCTTACGATACATTATTACTCTGGGCCAACCAGTCTTTGCTCTTACTTCTTAATCCTGCATGCTTAGGGGTATACCAGCAAATACCAATGTTAATGACTATAGTTTGATCTCGCTGGGAATCAAACCAATGACCTTGTGCACTCGAGGCCAGCATGCTAACACTTACACCGCGGAGAGTCAACACGTACATTTGTACTTTAGGGGATTTAGAATTAGAAAAATATGTGAATGGGTAAAGTGTAAAATGCTAAATTTGAACACAATTTAATACGTCTGATAGACGGATGATATACGGCAATAGGTCACCAAAATGTACAGAAAAGCTCACATGGAACTTGGCAGGCAAGCAAAAAGGAATTTTATTTCTTCTTCTTACTAGTTAACCAATCCTTTAGCTCCTCTTGTATTTTAGGGATTATGCAGTGTTTATCAGGTAAAGACTGTTTTTCTTCACAGTTCTTATCCGTTGTTAAGTCACAGTCGATTTCATTTTGATATTTTTCTAAAACACCATATTTATCCAGCAAATTTATAAAACCAGACTTTTTGTCATTAAAATTAAATTCTTCATTCATTTCAGATGTAAAAACTTCCATATTCAATGCCATCCAAACAGAAAAAAAGACTGAAAAATTAACATCATTTTTACCTTCTAAGAGAAACATTGGCATACTCTGACAAAGTAAAATATCATTCTTCACATTATAAAAATTGAGAAAAACACTGTTCTGACATACCAAAAAGGAAGGAATCAAAATATTGTCTAAACTTTTATTATTTTTCACAGCAAGGAATGAATTCAAAAGTGTCTGACTTATCGCTTGCTTGTAAGGTTTTTCACGCAAAAAGCTACAAATCTTCCCTTCAAAAACTGGTTTAACCTCAGTAAGGCAAGACCAATATGTTTGTTCTTCAGAGTCTTCAGGTCCTTGCAATTCAGTTCTCTTTGGCTCACTGAGTCTTTCTTCTTCATCAAACTCCACTTTATCAACAACAACTTTAACAATCTGTTGGCATTCCTTAGTTTTTATAACTATATCTGCACTTCCATGCCACAAATCTTGGACACCTGCAACAATAATAAATAAGAAGATCCAAAACGTATAAATCTCTAACTTATACAGGTTGCCCTAAGGCCTTCAATAATGGGCAGAATGTTTCTCTCACCTTGCGATCAATACACCAAATTCAAGAAATTGAATCTGTATTTTGAACTTCTTTCAAGTTTATGCATTCTGTTCGAAGGAGTAAGGCCCATATTTGGCCCAAATTTTAGATTTTAGGCCAAAAACTTTTCATCTACGGTACCTCTTGAAATAAAAGTGGGGTGGGCAGGAGGATTTTTTAAAATTTTTATCTGACAGATATTTCCTACAAACAACCTTATAATATAATTTAATGTATAAAAATTTGTGCTCAACTTTACAAAGATATGCAGCAAAATCTATTAAACCTAGACCAGACCAGACTTGGACAAAGGTCAAATTTGACTATTTCAAGAATTAATGTAACATTTTTCTGTAAAAATACCAATTTTTGGAGGTGTTTTGTTTAAAATAGATATGTCTGCACGAAAACATCACAAAGATATATTAACTAACATGTGTACTTGATATACCTTTAATTGTGCAAAGTTTGGTTGTGATGTTTTTGTGCGATATATATCAAAATTGACAAAATTGTTTTAAAGTTCATGTCAAATCAAGTAAATTTGGAGTATTTTCATAATGATAGCATTTTTTATGTGCTATGTGTCTGTTAAAAAAACTGTAGGATTTTCTTTTAATAGGCATTTTTCAATACGAACGATATAGTATAATAGATATTAGACACTTTTCATTTTCCAGCCAATTCTTGGGCAAAAAACATGGCTAAACAACCCTTGTCCTTTGAAACAATTCATTATTCTGGATTAAAATGACGTACTTTGGCCTATTTTTGCAAAATTTCTATATTGGTTATGTTATAGGGCTGAAAAAACATGCCTTTAGAGTGTTTTTTTTTTATTTCTCGTCCTGTATTATGTTACAATCCTATGTTTACAAAAAAAAATTATTATTAGTAAAGACAGCCACTTTGAGTAAAGCATAGCTACTGGGATGTTTAAAATAGGTCACTTAACAATGGCAATCTTTGGCCAAGAGCCATTCTATAACTGCAAATTACTGCATGTGCACCTGAAATCACACATGCTCAGATTAAATCAAAGTGCTGAAAGTGTTGCTAATTTTTATTGATTTAAAAAGAACAAAATATCCTTTGCATCAGTTCATACTTTCTACACTTTAGTGTTTCAAAATTTGCTTGTTTGCTTCATAAACATCTATAGAAACAACATATTGCAATTGTCACAATTCTGACAAAAAGATGTACCAACATGGAATGCATTGACCTTTGAAGGATTTTCCCTATAATCGCTGGGGTTTTCACTGACTTAATAGGTAATAATTTTCCCGAGTTTTTTTTTCAACAATTGTAAACTGAAAGATTTATAGTCCACAAATTATGTTGAGATCCACCTGTCCACCATCACCAAACAATAGCCTAGTGCAACTTCACTGCTGCAACAAATAATGGTGAAAGAAATACTAATTTAACATTGAACTCAAAGGTCAAATCGAGGTCATGACTGCATGCGAAAGTGTTAAACGAAATGATGTGGAACTATTTGAATTCAGAATCAAATAACTCACATCTGAATGCATTTAGGGGATCGTAGTGTTACCTATTGAAATAGATGGCAACATAGAAAGATGTTGCCATAGCAACACTTTCAAAAATATTTCTACCAGTTAAAGTACACTCATATTCTAAGATTAAATCAAATTTTAAGAAATTTTTATCAGTGCTAAATGAGATAACCACCAGGATGTCTCAGATCGGTTTAATTCCCCTTCTTTCAACCTTAACTTAAACCCTTTTGCACTGGACCCAATCACCACTTTTACCAAAAACTGCCTACAAAAACTATTTAAAACAAGTAGACTAAACCTTCTTCTTAATATTTCAAAAGAAAGCTTTGCTGAAATACCTGCAAAAATTATAAAAATAAAATTGGAAAAAAAATGCGGTAATTTAAAGGGGAACTATATTCCTGCACAACGAAAAGTGTGTATTAATTGTGTTTAGCAAGATTGGCCTGTCGGATAATAATTTGCATGTGGACCATAATCAAAACCAGAAAATAAGATTTAAAAAAAAATTCTCTTTATTTTAATTAACTTCTCGTAGGGTCCAAGTAAAGCTAAATCTGGCTGAGGAGGTCATCTTGGTTGACAGTTGGAGTCATCAGTTAAAATTCTGAAAGTGAGCCAAGGGTGAACCTTCAAAATACATGTACAGTATTTGTCTTTTACAAACAGTAGACCCAAAATAAAGTCTCTAACATTTATATCAAGTTTTAGCTCTCTGATGTAAAAATCAGTGACATATTTTCATTTAGGTGAAAGGATAAAGATAGACTACAAACACCAGAGGCTCCAAGGAGCCTGTATCACTCACCTTACAAAGACTCATCATTGATTCTTGCCATGAAGGAATGTTGCACAAATATTTTGGTAGAGGAAAATTGTCTCAGTAGTTTCACATAAGATTGACTTATTAATTGTTGCTTAACATCCAGCAGCAAAAATTTCATGCATATTCAGGACAGAAACAAGTTAACAAACAATAAATCAATATGTAGACTGTGAGCAAGGGACCAATAAGGAGGTACTTTTAGACTGCCACTGGAAAAATTGCGGGTTGGATAGGGGCGGAAAGTTTAGCCTTGTAACTGGCTGCCTACTGACCACTCAAAATGAGCTGTTACAAAAGGTCTTTAGTGTGCTTAGGACGTGGCATTTCCGAAACACGGGGCATCTTAAACATCTCCCTCTGGACAGATTGTGTATTTATACATCCCCCACAACCAGGGATGTCCCTTTAAGAGGACTAGTGCCTCCAGGACAGAGATACCTAGTGCCTTTTCTTTCCGCGGCACAACCTTTGCAAGGGGGAGTTCACAATAGAAGATTATAAAGTAATTTTCCCTTAGAGTCCTATACAACTATAAAACTGTGTCAGCCATCTTGGTTGAAGGTGGGAATGATGGCAATGATTTTGGTAGAAGACCATCTAAGGACAATTCCACCAATGTTTGGAAACAATTTACTCAGATGTTACAGACAAGAATACATGTATATTTAAAATATACTCCCTCCGTTATTCTATTTTTAGTAACAGCAACAATCTTTGTTGCAAAACTGGGGATGCGGGCCATAATTTTGGTAGAGGACTTCTAAATGACCATTTCATCAAAGTTTGGTTGCAATCCGCTCAACTGTGTTTGGATTTTGAATTAGCTGTCAGAAACATCAAGTACTTTTTCAAGGTCAGTTCATCTTGTTTTCTCTTGTTTTATTTGTTATTGTCTGTGTACTATATATGTATCAACTTCAAAAGTTTAATCTTATACAGTTGATTTTTAAAGTTTGTTTTAAATGTCGTTTTGTCACACCACTGTCCCAGGTTAGGGGGAGAACTGAGTACTCACAAACATGTTTAACCCCATCACTTTATGTGTCTGTCCTAAGCCAGGAATCTGTAATCCAGTGGATGTCATTGTTTTTGCAACAAGACTTAGTGTTACTTGTTGCATTGTTTACTTATTTGGCCGATAGTTGTTATATTTGAATATCATCTTTTATTTTTGGGGCCTTTTACAGTTTGTCTTAGGGTGTGGAC
This sequence comes from Geukensia demissa, assembly GCA_034783895.1. Lineage (NCBI taxonomy): Eukaryota > Metazoa > Mollusca > Bivalvia > Mytilida > Mytilidae > Geukensia > Geukensia demissa. Next base: position 1,803 of record JARWCS010210416.1, on the reverse strand, counting down.
AAATGTCCATTATTGAAGGTCTAAAGGCACCCTGTATAGACATATACTTGGTCAATCATACCAGATCTCCTATTTCTATATCAATAGTTTCTGACAAGAACATTTTCAAATGAATTTCTCATAGGAACCTATGTTTAATTAAGTTCGACTGCAACAGTCATCTTAGTTGGCTGTCAGGGATGCCAGAGAAAATTACGAAGTTAACTGAAGCAAAAAGAAACGCTTTCTAACAATATGTTACTTCTGGCTTGTGCTTCCTATTAGGATTTTATTGGTAAAGAATTGCTTCTGACAAGAATGCTATTTAACCAAGGGTAGAAAGATTTAAGTCATCTCTCCAGGATTTTTCCATTCCAATGATCATTTCAAAACTGTCAATGGATATATACCTTCCAACAGTTGTATCTTTGAATTCATTTCAATAACCGTTGTGATTTACAACCTGCATTGACTTAATCGAGTTACATGACAAAGTCACTTGTAAAGCAGGAGTTGCTTAGCCTTTGGATACACCTGAACTTGTCATCATTTTTATAGGGTTGAGCACTCACTAACATAATTACACAGCCATACTTCATGTGCCTGTCCAAAGCCAGGAACCTTTTATTCCAGCGGATTTAATTATTTCATATGTTAACTGTTTTTTACATTGTAAATTTATCTGGTCCCTTATTGTCACCATCAGATGTCTTACATTTTATTTTATTTTATTTTTTTTTTTTTGGGGGGGGGGGGTTTACAGCTTGCCTTGTGAGTGGATCTTTGGATCTTTGTCTAGGCCTAAGAGTATTAGCAAAAGTTTGTAATTTATGCATTTTGGATGTGTGTCTCATAGACAATTATATGATATCTCCTTTGTATATATCCCCAAATCAAGATCAACTGGTATTAAATGTTTTATGCACAGCATAATTTATGCAAAATTTTAATGTAAAATGGCAGTCCGTGATATTCATTTAAAACTTGGAGTAATATAACTAATATAAAAGACTTTATAGCTGGTAAAAATACATATTGAAAACATTGTCAATGAGGAATGTTTTGCTGTGGTGACCGCATTTCTTACCTTATCCTTTATTTTTAATGAACCAATGATAATTCAATACCCACAGGGGCAACCATCACAGATTACTTATTCAGGAAAACAAAACAATATATTTGGACTAAACGTTGTTAGAGAATAATTTTATCTCAGAATGTCCAATCCTAGGGACACCCTAATTATACATGTAAAATTGGTAAAATTGTGGGATTTTTAACTTCATAAGAGTGCAGGGTTTCTGATGAAAACATGGATATCAAAACTAAATATCTTTTTTTTTAAAATATATTGTATTCAGGTATTTCTTTTATGTCTTTAATTACAACAAATAAAGCCTTTTTGCTTCAAAAAATTTTCAAAATAATATTGTCAATATTGTTCCACAGTGGAACCATCTTTCATTGGGATAAACTTTGTCCAAATTTTATGAAACTCAATGTATCAAAAAAAGATAATATATCTATGAATTTCTTCGAGTTTGTAAAAACTTTATCCAAATCATGATACAGACACTGACAACTCACAAAGTTTCACATTAAAGCGACATTAATCACTGATGAAAGAATAATGGCTAAGGAAACGTGAACAGTGCAGTGCAAGCAAGACATACTGTGAGCAACTCATGAAACGATACCCCAGCTACCATTGGATTATGGGGAGATGAATTTTCTTCTTATTAAAAGAAAGAATATGGAATAAATACCAGAAAGACATGGTCTGAATCTTACATAAGTTTATTATAAATATTCAAAGCAAAATTT
>JARWCS010210305.1:0-13814 GCA_034783895.1 Geukensia demissa | reverse complement strand
GATGAAATTACTATATATCTATTGAAATAATTCCAGAGAAATGTGTGGTTCAAATTTCTTGAAATTTTCATGTTTTCATTCTTTCATCAAAGTAATAGTCTAAACTAAATTTAAAGAAAATTAAACAAGTGGAATCTATTTTCGTGATGGTGTTGGGTACCCCCTTAAAATGTACACAGTGCTCTCTTGATACCTCTCCTCCAAATAGACTACATGTACTGGTTGTTCCACACTAATTCTGTATACTGTTTGACACACAAATTGAGTTACATTCATATTGTACATTTTATTTTTTCTTGAAAAACCTTAGTGTGCCTGAGTTAAAATCTTGTCTTACCACCAAATATTTTAATCCACCATCTCGAAAAATTACAAATATATATATACATGTATACAACATTATATGATGTACACTGTTAGACTAAGAAAATCATATTAACAACAGTTGAGAAAAAACTGTCAAATTTTGAGGCCCCTGTTGTTTAAATTTATGTGCAAGACACCTTGTTCCCTTAACTCAGTTGTTTTATCATAATTAGTTTAAGGATAACGGTAAGTCATTGGCAGAAGAAATGTTTCTGTGGGAGACCCCCTTCCCTTTACTCAGAACATGTTATGTCACTTTTAGTTGGAGAATAACATCAAATCATTGGCAGAAGAATTATTGATGTGTGAGACCCCCTTCCCTTCACTCAGAACTTGTTTTATATGTATTTTCTATGTATTATATAATGACATTTAATGGAACCTTCTTGTGACTCCATTAAAATTATGCAAACGCTTGAGTAATAAACATCAAAATGAAAATACCAGATTCCATTATATTTTTTTCAGTCCAACGCAGGTATTTTTCTTCCAAAAAAGTGTTCTTTCTTAAACCGTATAGATAATGCATTTTTAAATTCTAATACATATATATATTGTCTGTACGGTCCAATAAAATAATTATCCACAAATATGAAAACTGTTATGTTACCGTTCCAGTAAGTTAGGTGGTCTACACATTTGTTGAATTCTCCTCCAGAACCAAATAAGTATGATCAGAACACATGGGAACACTGCCGTCTTTATAGAAAACCATACATAGGTAAAACCTCCATTCTGGTGTATCGTCTGCAGACAAAATTATATTTTCTTTTATGCAGAACAAAAGAACACAAACAATGACAACAGCTTTAATTGTTTTAATATTGCATATATACAGCTTTAATTGCCTCAAATATATCTACATACAGTTTATCAATGATACTGCTATGTTTTGAGGGCTATTGAGATATTTGTTCTTATACTACAATGCATTCAAATTATTTTCTGTGTTTGTTTGTGACATCAAAAGGCTTAAAACCTACTCCCAATCAGAGGCAAAATGAAGAAAAACACATCTTTGGCCTTATCATTGATAATGTAATAAAACTGAACATAAATGACATTAGCAAGACTGTTCATTAATTTTTTTTTACAAATGTTCTTTGTTAGAACTACTTAAATAGGTTCAAAACTAAGACATTATTGGTTTCATGAAAATTATGTATTTTATTGAGACAAGCCTCAACTTTTAAAATCTGAAAAATATGGCATATTCCAGACACTTTTCAAACATGAATTTACTGAACCAAGTCTCATTTTTTACCTGCAGCTGACAATATTTGAAGACACCCTGTAAGTTTAAAATTAAGTGTTTGAGTCTAAAAAGCTGGTTACTATTGTTACACAAAAAATTAAACTTAATATCTTGATTATCTTTCATTTATTTCAAAGATACCATAATTCTGTCATTTTCTTATACAAGCATATCTGTCAGAAAATATTAAAGTTTATAAAATACAAGTAAGTTCATCATATTAATATATTTGAAAACGACAGAAAAAGGCAATTTTACAGCCTTTCTTAAAAAAATCAGCAGCTAAATGGGTAAATATTTTCAACCTCTTTTTTTCCCTGACTTCACTATATATAGTATTTCAAAAACCCAAAGATACTCAGTACGATAAACTGCACCTCACAACAATACAGGATATACAAACCACATGAACTGCGCCTCACAACAAAATAGGATATACAAACCACAAGTGAAATATCATTTATCTGTCCTATGTTGACATTTTTCTCTCTGCTTGGTGGTAAACGTAAATTCAACAGATAGTAATCATGATGAACACTGGATATCTCAAAAGCATGAAGTAGGTCACATTGATACAATTCTCCAGTCTACAAAACAATAAAACCATGAAGTATAAAATGTAGGTCACATTGATACAATTCCCAGTCTACAAAACAAGAATAAAAGCCTGAAGTACAAATGTAGGTCACATTGATACAATTCTCCAGTCTACAAAACAAGAATAAAACCATGCAGTACAAATGGAGGTAACACATTAATACAATTCTTCAGTCTACAAAACAAGAAAAAAAAAACCATAAAGTACAAATCTAGGTCACATTAATACTATTCTCCAGTCTACAAAACAAGAATAAAACCATGAAGTACAAATGTAGGTCATACTGATACAATTCTCCAGTCTACAAAACAAGAATAAAACCATAAGTACAAATGTAGGTCACATTAATACAATTCTTCAGTCTACAAAATAAGAATAAAAGCCTGAAGCAGGTCACATTGATACAATGCTCTAGTATACAACAAAAATAAAACCATGAAACAATTCTCCAGTCTACAAAACAAGAATAAAAGCCTAAAGTAGGTCACACTGATCATGCTGATACATTATCAAAACTACAAAACAACAATAAAAGCATGAAGTAGGTCACACTGATCATGCTAATACAAGTATCAAGCCTACAAAACAAAAATAAAAGCATGACGTAGGTCACACTGAAACAACACCACAGTCTCCAAAACAAGAATATGCTTTTTACACAATCCACTTGTTAAAAATGTTACAGAAAACTAGAACTAGAACTGGAACAAATAACTCCTCCTCAGTTCAACTGAGCATGTCATTTACACTTGTCCAAATAGAACTTCCTGATCAAACTCAATTACATATTGGTATCAAACACTCATTAAATTTCACAAGAAACCTGCAAGTCATGTTTACTATGTAGTTTGGACTTTCACTATATTAAATCTAAATTTAGCTAATCAGCCAGTTTAAACTGACATCCACATTCTCATTTAAGCTTGGTTTGCTGTCAAAGAACTTTAAACACAACAGGACCTTGAACCTCCTTTTCTGTCTATTCATTGAATGTGTTGGAACCTAGAATACTTGAACACTTTTAATTGGCAACTTGGGTGTTCAAGTTACCATAGTTCAACTTTATAATCAAAGACTGTAGAATAATATCTTAAACAATTTTATCTAGAAAGGACCTTTCGACTGCCACTGGAGGGAAGGTGGGACTCATTAAGCAGTATCATCATTCTCAAAACATTTTACCCACTAAGATCCATGGCCAGGCTTTCTGTATTATGACCTTGCAACAAGAGGGCTCCCCTTATCTGCCACCTGGTTATTGCACTGGATCAGCTCTGTGAGTTGAGTCCTGGAGCCCTGGAGACAGCTCTGGTGCCCAAGTCTGGTTACTCCAGTTCTTGGAAACTTATTCTAAAGAAATCTTTCTCTATGTGCGAACAGCCAAAATAAAGCTTTGGATTCCATTTGTTTGAACATAAAAACACATACCTCATTTTTTTCGATGGAACACTCAAGTTTTCTGTCCTCTGCAGACTCTGCCAATAACTTCCAATCACGGTCACCAGTATCTCGGTAGCCAAGTCTAAAATCCAACAACATCACTGGGTTTTTTCCTACAATATAATATATAGTTGTCAAATTATTAACAAACAAATATTTAATACCAAAGCATCTTCGCTAGCCAAGGGTTTCACCCAGGAACCTGAGCTTCAGCAAAACCCAGGACTAGCTAAGATGATAACAAATTTGCAAATATTTTTGTTGGTTTTATTTATCCTTGTCTTCTGAACTTTATAACTGGGACATAGCAGACAGGCTCAATTAATATGAAATTTATTTTGCAAATGGAAATAATTCAGGTCAAATAAGGCATTTTGTTGTTTGAAAGATGTGGTCACCAAGGCATGGTTGAGTACTAGTATCCAACTGTGTACAAGTACTGGTACTCAATTTTCATCAAGCATGTTTCCTTCATGTACATTAATAATTCCCCAATATACATGTAGAACCAGAGGCTCCCAGGAGCCTGCATCCCTCACCTGACAGAGACTCCTAGCTGGTGCTTTCCAGGAAGGAATGTTGTACATTATTTTGGTAGAAGACAATTGGCTCAGTAGTTTCTGACAAGACGATTTTTAAATGGATTTAGCTATTATTTCTTTTTAATATTCCCATACAGTGTTACATGTTTGTTAAACAAAGTTTGCCAGCTGAGGCCAACTTAATTTGTTGTCCTGAATGTTGGACATAATGCTAGTAATGGACCAAAAAAGACCATTCCAAAAATGTTTGGTTGCAATTGTCTTAGTAGTTTCTGACAAGAAGATTTTTATAAGGTCCTACTGTAAGGACCATTCCACCAAAAATTGGTTTCAATTGGCTCACTAGTTTCAAGAAAGAAGATTTTAAAGTGAATTTCCTATAGGGTCCTATGTTAAACTAAAGTCGGCTATGGCAGCCATTTTGGTTGGTGGGCAGTGATGCAAGGCACAATTTTGGTAGAGGACTATGTAAGAACCATTCCACCAGATTGGTTGCAACTGGCTTAGAAGTTTGAGACGAGGAAAAGATTTTCAAGTGACTTTCCCTTAGGATCCAAAGCTCAACTAGGTTCGGCTGTGGCAGCCATCTTGGTTGGAAGATAGGGATGCCGCAAACGATTTTGGTGGAGGACCATTCCACCAGATTGGTTGCAATTGGTTCAGTAGTTTCAGACTTCAAAGATTTTCAAGTGAGTTTCCCGTAGGGTCTATATTAACTTAGTTCAGCTGTGGCAGCCATCTTGGTGGGTAAGCTGGAATGGAAGAGGACCATTCTACCAAAGTTTGGTCCAAATTGGCTGAGCAGTTTTCTGTTCTTTTGGCTGACAATGATTTCTGTATATATTTTTAAAGAAGACCAATCCACTAAAATTTGGTCAATATGACTTAGTGGTTTCAGAGGTATTGACAAAAATGTAAACTTCCATAGCCTTAATCTTAAACTATGTTTGGCCATGGTGGCGATGCTAGATAATGTTCAGAAAAACCTAACACAAATTTTAAAGGGCCACCCAAGAACCATTTTCTTAAACTTTGCTTCAAGTACCTCAGACTTCTCAGATTTATTAATGAAAATGTTAAAATTCCAATAGGGGCCAATGTTTAACTATGTCAAGCCAAAGTGGCCATATTGGATGGTGTCAAGCAAAACAGAACACAGTTTTAAAAGAGGACCATCCAAGAACTATTCGAACTAAGTTTTGGCTGAACTGGCTAAGCAGCTCAGCAGAAAGTTATGAGTAAAGCTCATTATATTTAAGAATTAATATGAAATATATGCCAGAAAGACATGATCCACATCTTACGTAAGTTTATAACAAATATTCAAAAGCCTATTTAACTGCCTGTGGAAGCTCAGGCTCTTTTCTGGATTTACTTTTATCATATGCTAGGGGTCAATAACAAGAAGATCAATCAAACTTCATGAATTTTCCTAGTTACATTTATGGACCAAATGAAATATGCAGTTCATGACCTAATGAATACCAATAGCCTAATAACAAAAAAAATGACAAAGGTTGGTTGTTGGGCGATTTCAGAATTCCCTTCTTACCAACCAATGTCAATTTTGATAGAATAACCCTGGTGTGTTATACTAAACAAAAAAAAACATACAAACCTACTGCATTTCTCTCCTGATACTCTATGTCTAATTGCAGTACAGACAACATGTATTGAAACTGTGGATACATTCTAAGTTCATGCCCATCTCTTGGACCAGGAATCCAGAATGCAAATACAATTTGCCGATCTGTAATACCCTCCTCTATTATCTTTGGGTTATCTGGACTCAGGCTGTCTAACTTGGTGCAGGAATTATTTCCCCTTGGTACATACCATTTTTCTCGTGGAACATATTTTCCCTTCTCATAACATTTAGTCCCAAGAACAACAACAACATTGTTTGGATTTGGTGCTGAAAAAGAAAAACAGTGTTTCTAAATCTTGTGGTTAAAAAATTTTAAAATCAATTTTGTTTCATGTGATTTATCAAATATCCGGTCAATGAACTAATAAATAACATTTTCAGGTGTTGATTAGAAAAGATGAAATTCCATCCATTGGTCTGACAAAATACCACTCTACCACATTACTAGTGTACTCCTAATTATGCTAACTGCCTTGATTTATCTTTTCACAAAATGCTTTCTGCTGGACACTTTGATCATGTTGACATTTTTATAACAGGATTAGAGACAGGCCATTGAAGATCAGCATTCATGTTTAAGATGAAATTGACATACATGTATCCTGCACATATCTACATGTAGGTACTAGACATATTGTGAGAATCTCTGGTTTGTGTATTGGTACAAATGTATGTACTAAAAGCTCATACAGTCTGACAGCCCCACTGAAAAGACATTTTTTTAAAAAGAAATAAACTTTAACTGCAGTAATTCATCAACTGTGGACACAGAAACTAAATGCAGACTTTGTCACACATAAACATGGAATCAAAAATAAAACATTAATAAAATGAAACTACTGAGAAAAAGCTATGCACAAAAACTTGACAATAATTGCATAATTTGGTTGGACATGAAAATGAGGTAATGGTCACATGGTATAGCAGAGGTGTACCCAATATTGCTGAATCGCTGGGAAATTTTGAGAGCCTGTATCACTTCTCCAGGTAAAATAATTCAATGTTAAACATACATGTATATACATTAAGATGGATGTAGGAAAATGACTGAATGTTAGGTCTTCTCTGTTGTATTCAGTTATCAAGGTAATTCTCGAAGGGTCCTATGTAAAACCAGAAATGTTGTTTGGCAGCGGTCATCAGATAACTGAGAATTAGGGATGCTTGCTACTTTGTTTGAAAATAAGTGTGATATCTTTAAAGAATATTGATGTTGCAACAAATTAAACAGAAAAAAGTCATTGGTCAGTATGCTCGTTCTTGAGAATACAGATATTAGCATTTAAAATTTGGTGGGAAATATGGTGTCTCTTGATTTTCCATAGGTTCAGTCAACTAAAACCCAATAAAAAATAACAAGAATTTCATTAAAACTTCTCAAATGGAACTTTTAAGTGTGTTTAGGGAAACTGTGAAAAGAAAAGTGGGGGTCAGTTGGCAAAATGAATATGAACTCTGAGTTCGAAAATCTGACCAAATGGCAGAAATCCTTAATTTCCCCAAGGGTGTAACTAACTCTCTGGTCTTAAAATTCATCTTCATACTTATCTATTAAGGATATCATTACAGCATTATCATTAAATCTTTAAATATGATTTTTATTGGTTCTACATGTAACATGAATAATTTTTACTTTCTTTTTGATACATGTAGCTTAATATTTCACTTAACAGTTTATATTTATCAAAACATTTTTTACTTCTTGTCTTTATATTTTTCAAATTGGGATTGAACATGTTTGCATTGATACCATATTTAAGGAAAACTCAGGGGAGGGTTAATCGCTCACGAACTGGTTTAACCCCACCACATAAATAAAGTGCCTGTCCCAAGCCAGAAACCTGTAGTGCTTGTCATTGTTAAAATTTTTATTTATTGTCATTTGTTCACCATTTTTTTTTTAATAGATTAGGTCGATTGTCATGTTTTATGAATAGTTTCAGATTATGTTTTTTCGGGGGGGTCTTTTACAGCTTCAATTGTGGTATGGACTACAGTTCAATATTGGAGACTGTAATGGGACCTGTAGAAGTTTAATTTCGACTGTTATCTCAACTTATCTGGTATATAGCTGTCTCATGGAAAATCATGCCACATCTCCTATTTTTTATCTCTAGTCTATTATTTAAAAGAAGATATGATCCACATCTTACAATGTCTTCCACACCTTCAAGACCTTTATAACAAACACTCAAAGGACCGATTTAACTTGCGTAAAGTATTTTCTGGATTTACCTTCATCAGACATGCAGGTCAAAAATATGAAGATCAGTCAAACTTCATGAACATGAAGAATGTCTAGTAACATTCATGGACCAAATGAAATATAATGTTAACGACTTAGTGAATGCTGACAATTAGAGAATTTAACAAATTGTACAACTTGGAAAGTTTCCAACACATTCCAGTACCAAAATACATATGAGAGCATAACTCAAAGTGCATTTGTAAGTAATAGGTAATTAATTAGTGAAGACTGAAATCCATATGGGAAACACTTTCCTCTGTCTGAAAAAAAAGTTTGTATCTTAGGAAATCTGAGCTCAAATTAGTTGGTCTTTGATAAAAATGACATTGACAATAAAACTTATTTCAGTTAATATTGAATAATTTGATTACTGGATTTAGTTACTTCACTACTAACTTAAATAGGATACTAACTTATAACACATCAAAAATTGTTGATTGATTTCTTAAATAGTGCTTAATGTCCAGCAACAAAAATTTCATGCATTTCTGGACGAGGGCATATTAATGATGAGTGATGATTAATGAACCCTGCTTTGTACTAGACTAACACATTGAGCAGGATTTTTAATGTGCTAGCTCACGAAAGAAAAAGTCCACAGGAAGATGTGCCATTTTACCCAGACACATTATTCTGCCTCTGGGCTGACCAGTCTTTACTCTTACTCCTAATGCGGCTTCATGCTTAGCAAAGAAGCAGAAAATACCCATTTTAATGTCTTTGGTTTGACCCGGACAGCGATTTAACCAACAACCTTCTGCACTCCAGGGGAGCATGCTAACCATTACACCACCAAGGCGATCCTCAAATATGTTGAATAACATGTATCTTATATTGTATTGTAATTGAGAAGTTGACTATGCACAAAAACTTGACAATAGTGACTAGTGGGTATATAGGTTTTTTCACCCCTGAAACAAAAGCTTGTCAGTTGCCAGTAAAATACACTATAATAGGAATATAGTATAATATTATAAAAGGAATAATACATGTAAATTAACATAACATTAACAAAGGAACTATGACTAAGTCTCAGTCACTTACTAGGAGTAACTTAAGCTGATAAAATAAAAGGGTGATAACGAAGAACATGTTTTAACTGTATGAACTGAATAACCATTTACAGTGTAATAATTATGAAATTAAATTCCTTCGTTTATATAATAATCACTTAGACTGGAATAGCAAACTGTAATAAACAGGTAAAGACATCAACTTACTGACTGAGCGGATATCTACTTACCGACTTTACCACCAACATAGAAGAAGGTGAATAGCAATCCCAGTAAAAGCAAGCAGAGGAGAATAAGTTTCTTCCAGCTAAGATTTTCCAAGACAACACCAGCCATGTCATTAAGTAAATTGCTCGAACTTACAAAGTAACGTGTTTTATTACTTTTGTGAGAGCTCTCCTGTCCGTAAAATAACTGTAGCGCCACCTGTTATGTTTATGTCGGAATCTACCATTGAAGAATATTGATAGGGTTGACAGGTTAAAACATTTTAGATCAATTTATGGATGTATCGATAGCATTTTAATTCAAATTCCTATTAAATATTACTATATATATATTTACAGTATCCATGTTATCATAAATAAAAAATGAATAATATTTTTTTTCTCTCAAAAGTTTAATTCAGTAGTCCTAACCTATTAATTGGAATAAAAACTCGCCCAAAAAGTTTTATATGGCGGACAATAAGAACTTCAAAAATTGGAAGAAAATATATTTTTGAAGACTGTTAACGCTGTCTGCTGTAAACCTACGGATGACAAAAGAGCAATTGCATTACCAGAATAGCAGAAGTATGGTTAAAGTAGTGAACTTTCATTCGTAAACACGTTTGTGCTCTTACTAAGAATGGGAACAAAAGACAGTTTTGATCCCAGCTAAAGACAATGAAAGACAAAGCAGGAAGTCGAAAGAAAACCGAAGGGACAGACAAAATCGCCCGCCAATCTCGAAAACACGAACGAGAGGGAGCATGGCAAATATTGTTCTTGGTAACTGGGATTAAAAAAAAAATCTGACCCGATTTTTGTAAAAAAAATCTTGTTCTTGCTTGACCGTTTGGTTTATCAAACTTCCTTATAATATACCTGCAAGACCAGCCTGCAACAGAAACCAAGGGACGATGTCTGAGAACAATAGCTCACTTGTGTCTTATCAGGTCTAAAGATTAATTCTTTCCGCTTAACTGATTATTTTAATTTTGACAGAATAAAGCTGGACAATATTTCATTATATGTTCCGATTATCGATTGCATCATGGTCGGATTGAAATTCTGTTAATATTTTCTTAAGACAATTGTGTATTTGTTTGTTTGTTTGATTGGAGTTTTACGCCACTAATAACAATATTAAAGTAATATCGCGGCGGTCAGTTTTACTGGTGGAGGAAGCTGGAGTACCCGGAGAGAACCTGGGCAGGTAACTGAAAAACCTAATCACGTGCGTTGCGAATCAAACGCAACTTTTTTTGTGGGTACAAAAGAAAGTTGTGTAATCTGTGTAAGTTAACGTAACCAAACAATTTAAACGTGAATATATTTTCTTGAATATTCTTTTAAAATCTAAACTTTTTTTGATAAAAAAAAGCCGTACTTTGGGCAATAGAAATAGTCAAAAGTTGAGAAAAGGGTAAGTGGTAAAGGCATACAGGAAAAAATTATGATGTGTAAATCACTTGCATTGTTAAAAGATGTAAGAACAAATTTGGAATATTACTAGCGGTAATGTCGGATTGTGTTTCATCTGGGATTAAAAGGCAAAAGGTGTTGTTTTTTTTTTATAAATCCCAGGTTTCATATAACCATTTGAATTTTTCTAGCAGTTAACACTGGTATCGGGTTCGTTCGCCCTGATAACATGTTGGCCCTGGGTTCGTTCGCCTGAGTCCGTTCGCCCTTATATTTAAGTTAATTGTAATAAATACATATAAGAAGGATATTATCAATTTTTGATAGATTTTGATAATGAGCAAACGAACCTAGGACGAACGAGAATTAGAGCGAACAGACCCAGTGCGAACGTGAATTAGGGCGAACGAAAACTAGGGCGAACGCATTTTAGGGCGAACGAACCCGGATTCGTTAACACTTTTTATGCATGGCTTATGTTTTGTTTCTTTGATATCCGTGACATGTATAGAAATAAATTTTCCATAAATTTGGAGGTGAAAAACAATCAATGTATGAATGCATATGTATAGTAAATTAAAACACATTCATGCAATGCAAATTAAAAGTAAAAAAAAAACTAATGTACTAAAACGAAATTCGAAATTTGCCACAACTTTAGTTAAAATATAACAAAAGTTTAGCCACGATTTATTTCTGTCATGTTATGTATTGTTGGAATTCAAATTTTTGCCGCAACTCATCCTGCCCAATTAACATTAAAATATTTAGAAAGACATGGTTGCTTAGGATATAGATGTTTATATGTCTATGGGTAGGATGAGTCCGGAAATTGGTTGCGGTCACGGACTCACGTTAGACCTACCAAACCCACGGCCCATCGTTGTTGTTCTGAAAATACACCTCTATAGACAGGTGTACCCTCTAATAAGTAAAATTTAAAAAATACTCTTTAGTTCGTAGAGAAATATAAAACTGTCGCACCAATAGGAACCTTGTGTGGACAAATTCTATGAATGTCATAAATCGTGTCTCTAGTAATTTTTCATAATTCCCCTAATAATTATTCTGTATCCTGCTCCGTTCTGAGTTTATTTGGAACGTTGGAATTAATAAGATTTATATTTTAGATACCAAACATGGAAGGGAATTCAGCTGTCGTTTATGACTGTGATGAAGGTGTGACTGGAGAGTACGTTGAACATTCACAACATCCAAAGTAATGTATACGTGCCTGTATCAATTTCAATTTTATATATAGATATTAAAGTTACTTGTTTTTCGACACATTAAACCAACGAGGATGCAAACACATCTATGATTGCACACCAAATCTTGCAATGATTACCTTTGACAACACAGTACCAATACCACGTACAATTTTGTCAATCGCGAGTTTTATTTATTAATATTTTTTGTTAATTATTGTTTTAATTTCTGAAATTACTTCTTTATTGCTAAATTCTAAATGAATTAAAAGAATCTGAAATCAATACGATATATAAACCATGTCTATGCCATGTAACTAAACAAAGAATGCAAGGATAGCGTTTGTTTTATAGGGAGACCATAGAAAATATCCCACAAGACGAACATGAAGTTTTATCACTGTCTGCAGCCCATAAAGCTATGAAATCAATGAAAGATTTGATTCCTTGCGAGTTTTCTAGGGAAGACATAACACAGGCGGCAGACGAATTGATCAATTCATTAAATGCTAAAAGAAAACAAGACACAGAATTATTGGCAGACTTTAAGAAAACGTCAGAGTTGCAGGTACTATAACAACATTCTTCTAAGTCATGTTTTATGAATATTTCTTCATTTACAAACTTATTGGTTGGCAAGCGTGTATCCAGGATTTTGAGTTATGAGTGGGATGCGTAAAGAGTTAAAAAACTGGACCGTGTCAACGTGACCAAGGCTTTTATATTACATTAATAAATCAGATGGAATAGTTCATTAGATGCAATTTCATTGATATGAAATTCAGTCTGATATAATTTCACCCTAATGTAATTACCAGACTCGACTCCAATTTCCAAAATCAGTTTCAGTTATGATCACCATACATTTAGCGAAAGATTTCATGTAAAAACTACAAATCATAAATTTAATTGGATTTGTGAATTATTATTGAAAATTGAATTTGCTAATTTTAATTTTAATTGCTGTTTAACCCCAATAATCAATACAGCTTCAACAGAGCTTTTGTCCTTAACATTTAGTACATGTAATATCATTCATTTTCGTTTGTATTACAATTCGTTTTCATATATTGATATATTCTTTAGTAAATACACCCATGTTGAAAAATAATTTTCCCTTTTTCATGTTTGTAGACCAGAAGAACTTGTACTGTTATTGAACAACAAATGTTCCAGATATATGACAAACAAGGAAAAGTTATCCAAGAGAAAATCCAAGAACTAAATGCTGTTCTCGACAGAATTTCAAAATTAGAAACAAAGATTCAAGAATGCAAACGGGCATTACAAGGGCTTTGTCTTGAATTTAATGAATGATTGAAAAGTAAACTAAAGTTTGCTGTTGTGTGATTGTTAGACATTTGTTTTGATGAAGCATTACACAATGACATTGAAATATAATATATATCATATGTCCTTGAAATAGAAATTGTCATAACAGTTATTTTTGATTTAATTCCTGTTTATGTAAGTGATGATTTTGCTTCATCATTATTTTCTGATGAGGTAAAAACCGTTGCCTTTGGAGTCATTTAATTCCTCTCGAGTAAAACTAACAAAATAACTTTTGTGTTCGTGGGTCTTCTGGAAATGTAAAATTGACAGCATTTCTATCATTTGCAATATTTTTATTATCTTCATTCTTTAACAAGCAACAAGGACTCGTGTCTATAAATGGTCGTTCCCATTTATTTTCAAATCTTTAATAATACTAGTGACACGTGATTCTGGCTTTTCAGCTGTCAATGAAGAAATGCCTTGTGATACATTATTTATTTCAACATTTTAACTTGCCTGACCATTCTATTCTTTCCATGCGAGTTCGTATCATCGAAAAGGTCTACCATTGGACTAACAATCCCAACCAA
>JARWCS010210195.1:0-13815 GCA_034783895.1 Geukensia demissa | reverse complement strand
GGGTAAATGTCAGTGAGACCACACCCCAACCAGAAAAAGAGAGTGGATTTACAGGGTAAATGTCAGTGAGACCACACCCCAACCAGAAAAAGAGAGTGGATTTACAGGGTAAATGTCAGTGAGACCACACCCCAACCAGAAAAAGAGAGTGGATTTACAGGGTAAATGTCAGTGAGACCACACCCCAACCAGAAAAAGAGAGTGGATTTACAGGGTAAATGTCAGTGAGACCACACTCCAACCAGAAAAAGAGAGTGGATTTACAGGGTAAATGTCAGTGAGACCCCACTCCAACCAGAAAAATAGAGTGGATTTACAAATCTGGATCTTTCCACAAGGTCTTCAACAAGTATGGAATAACGCTCCTGACATTTGAAAGGGTCTAAGACGCTCCAAATTAATAACTTGTGTATACATGTTCGTAAACTAATACTGCTCCTACCTGAATATTATCAAAAATTTGAGTTACAATGCATTTAATACATAGACAAACCTATGTCAACGAGTCCTGACTTGGTGGGGATAAACTAGTTGAATGTGATGTCAGAGACAAAATGAAGTTGTTAAAAGGTCTTTTGATCTATCGTGTGGTCTTTCAGGAAAGCAATGTTTTAAAACCATATTGCCTGTAGAAAAGCATTATGCACATTCAGACACCAGTTAAATTCTGTAATATGTTGTGATATGTCTAATGACAACTTCTTACCAAATATAAATATAATTTCAGTCGTTTGAATTTATGAATTAGACTGAAATAAATTTCTTTTGTACTGTCAATCTATAAGGAGGCTCAGCGCTATTGTTGGGTTTTTGCTTCAGTGAGCAATTTTCCTGCTAGTTTTCATTCAGCAAGACAGGGACAACTCGTATGGGCGTGTTAAATTAAAAAAAAACTTTTTGTCTTGCTTCTATATACTATGCTTGTGTCAGATTGTTTGATTTTAACGTTTTACGTTGGTTTATTGATAATCTGTAACACTGACTGGTTATTAAAGAAGCCGTCGGCTTTGTCGTGTGGTTTTCGATTCTATATGGTCACAGATGTATAGAATGAAGCTGAGTATTCATATGTTTTTATGTTATGAGGCTGTTTTCCCCATTGGATGGTAGAGGTAGAAGAATATTGTTTCTTGTTTATGTACATACTTTCTTATGCCAAAATATACCACAAATAGTGATAAAAATCAACAACAAAAAATGGGATATTTTGTCTACTCCTACTACTTAGGGAAATGTAAAGCAGAGTCATATCAATGTTTAATAGGTATACCCGGCAATTAGCGGTTTCAAATTATATCATCGAAATATAGTGTTGTAGCTTGCTATTTATAAATAACAAATAAGTTAAAAGTACATAATTTTTAGGATAAATGTAAAGATTAAAATTCATCTTAAAAAATGACAGATTAGCTTGTAAAATTAAGGTCTTTGTTAACATTGATAATTTCATTACCATACCAAAGTTGTTATATTTAATTATTCTCGACGGGATATAACGTGATGGCATTATCAGCCTTCAACAAAATCAGATTGTACGACAGTAATCAACGAAATTTGACCGAAAAGTTAATTTTTTAATTCATTTTTCTCCCATTACAAACATTGTAAAATAACTATACTAACAACAATGTTCTAAACGAAATATATGTGAGGTAAAATCTTTTCTTGATATTTTATCACTCACTATTCACTTCGCACAGGCAGCATCACACATTCAAGCACCAACATGTTACAACTCGTACGATTTTTATTTTATATTTTGTCTACATATACAAATCTGGAATTGACTACCATGGCATTTGTTTTTTTATGTATAGATTAGTATACTGACTTTTTTCTTTCGTTTCGTTCTGTTGATTATAGTCAGTATTATTCTCAAGGTTTAAGGTATGCAAATTCTTTTTACTCGATTCATCTTTATTTCTCCAGGCTAAGCCGACGTGGAAAGAAAACACCCGGTTGATAGGCTATATTTTAATATAGCGTGTCTTGAGCGCTGCACACAGTGCAAGCGCAAATGTCAATACAGCAAGAGTTCGAATCCTACTATCCTACTTGGGAAGGACAATTATTTTTCAGTACAAACAACAGTTAAAACTGGTGTTTCAGACTATTTTACTATTAATATTCTATAAATCATTTTTAATGATTTATTTATGCATGCAATATAAATTTATCATTAAAAATTAATTATAACATGCATTTCACATGTTTCAATGCAAAATATAAAAATAGGAGATGTTGATTTTTATTCGACGAGGCTCGTTATTTAAATTCATTTATAAAGATATCAAAGTGCATGCTATGCGGAAACAATAATTTAAATGGAAATGGAACCAATATGATTTATAACACAAACAAACTTGAACTTCATATTACCTTAACAATCTAGATGGGCTATCAGATATAAAACTCATAATTGTTAATTATTTATATAAAAATAGGAGAAATATCATTATGTTCCATGAGACAGCCATCCACCAAATGACAGTCTAAAGTTAACTTCAATAGGTCCGATTACGTCCTGTTAGACAAAAGGTATTGTAAAATGAATATACAGTAGGTAATAAAAACTTGTTTATCGTGAATTCATCATATTCCTATTGAAACATTTTTCTCTTTATGACCTTAATGTATAATTTTTATACTTAAAATAAATAGGTTTGATCATTAATTGACAACAGTTTCTCATTTTGCGAATTATATATGTCAATAGTTGCCCGATATCACATTTGTTAACGATGTTTTGAATAATTTTATTTCCTTCTCTTCAGTAATCATACAACATTACTATATGGCGTACAGTTTTACAATGGTCAACATTTTTTTCGTTTTTTTGAAAGATTTTCAATGATTTATCGTACTTGACCAAAACTGAAATGAAATAGCCAATAGAAACCTTTTGAACGTTGGAATTTTTGGATCAAAGATCAAAAGTCAGTCTATAGCAGGCTTACCATTCCGGAGAATTTTTCGAATGGGAGGTTATCTTTTACAGACTTATATACAGGAAGGGATAGAAAACCGAAGTGTCAGTCAAGGCTGGACTAGCCGAAAGACAAGAAAATTCAAAGAACAAGACTAATAAAAAAAAGATAACACCCACACCCAAGAAACTAAAAAAGAAATATATTTACCGGTAATGCAAACTCGACAAATAAAACCTGAGGTGCTCTCCGGAGAACGGAACGGTAAGCAATACCTGACCTTTAAATGGCAAGAGAAGAAATCTCCATTTTTAAAGCCAGTAAGTCGAGGGGAAAGACACTACCAGATTCCGAAAAATGACAGAATGTATTCGACCTCCCTGTGGAGAAACAAGCAACTTTCTCTAGAGGAAAATAATCCGTCTTCATTTGAGAAACAGACTTTTCCTACCAACCAACAAGATCGGGATGTCGACCTTCAAATATCTGCTGTGACGACTTCAGTTATGCATGTCAGATTTTTTAGCCTTTCTGTTGGTAGTTTTTGGAGATTCTGGATATGTTAACAATTTCTTTACAGAAGTAGTATGCTCACAGATATTTATAATCTTTAATAATTTAGCCCCTAATAGTTTTTCTGCATTTGCTGTTCTAGATGCAAATAAACAAACTTTTACTTATTACTCCTTTATTCTACTCTTTTAGATTTATTTACTCCTTTAAGTTGATTTTTAAATTCCAATTTGTTTGGCGTGCAACTGTTTTGACCCGTTTCATTAATTAGTCTGAAATTCATATATTTAAAAATGCAAATCTGGTATAAAATTTAGTTCTTTGGTATATGTATATGCACTATTATTCCAAATACCCTAAAGGTCAAAAGTAATTGCATAAACTGTTTAACTGATGTTCAGTTAAAAGCTTAAAGGTCAGGCCAAAGGATGTCTTTGTCAACAAATTTTATAGCCGTATCATACCTCAAATATGTAATTGTCAGGATAGGGTTTAATCCCATGTCAAATTTCAGAATAATTTGAATCAATCAGCATCCAATATAAATATTTTTGTATTTCTGTAAAAAGATAAACAGAAGTTATGTTCTTTAAGCGGTCATTGAAATTTTCCTTTTTTCTAAAATGAATATTCTTTGGTTTTAATTACTTATAAGTTTATTAGAAGTACAACACCACGAACCTTTAATAAACTGTGTTTCATAATATGTAAGGCGAGAATAACGATTGCAGTTAAGTTGAAATGACGGTCAGAATAAAACACGGAGATCAATGTTGGAAACAATAATGCTAATTATAGTCTTTACAGTTGCGCTGAGGCAGACCAGTCAATATACGCTTTGGGTGTAAGGGATTAGACTTTTGGTTGTAATGGATTATTCATGACTAATTTTAATGCCAAGTAAGTAATGTTTTATAGTTTTAAGCTATTTTTTTTTCGGTGGAATTATTTCGTTAAGTCCGGCATTTTGTTAAAACGTTGCAGATGTCATAAGAAGTAAACAGTAACACACATAGTTGTATTTTACATTTTGTACTTGTTCTATTACTTATATTTAAACAGGTTTTCGAATTCATAAAGAAAACAAAAAAGATTCCTTAATACATAGTTAAAACTTATTTTGAACTGTGCTGTTTCCGCGCCCATCACTATCCCTTCTCTTCTCTATCTCCTCCCTTTTTTCCTTATTTTGTTCATTGTTCAATAATATGGTATTATATATGCATGATCATAGTTAGTATTTAATATAGTTAACCGGAGAAGACTTCATAAGTAGGAATTACTTGTGTCTGATCCTTTTTGTTTATTTTGAGAACAAATAAAATAGGTTTCAACAAAACTATTACTTCAAAATATAAATATTGTTAAATAGCTTGATCACTGTTACCTGTTAATAGAGTGGACATTTCCTCGTCAAAGTTGAGCTAATATTGCAAGGTTCATATGACTATATTACTATTTCAAAGGAAAATTCCTTTATTGTACCTTTATTTTGAACAGGAGCATATTGTATAAGCTTCTGTGTTGAACTATTAGTGCAATTTCAACTTTTTCCACCAATCTGTATAGTAAGCATAACTGTCATTTGCATCACTTAACTCGCAAATGTACAATTGATATTAAAGTCGTTGAATCTGCAAGATGGATTTTTCTATACAAAAACCTCAAGACTAATGATATTTAGATGTAAAATTAAGGAATTAAGTGACCGTAAAAAACTTAACCAGGTTGACTAAGCTGAACGCAAACCCGGATAAAGGTAGAGGAAGTCTTAAATATATCTAAAAAAGCAGAAATTTTTTGTGGATAAGTTAGCGCTAGCACCAATGTACTTTTCAGAGTAAAACGTTTAACCACTGTTCACCTGTATTTTGCAAGAAAAATGAACCAAGCACCGTTTTCCTGTATGGATTTATCTTTCTACTGGTAATTTATTTCTAACAGTAATTTATTTGCACCACTAACTATTCTGTTTGATATAACCCAAAACCTACAACACCAGTGTATATTTTTATAATAGAAAAAATAAACCGGAAAATTTACACCCTGAATTTCTAAATGGATGAAAATTCCGGTGCTTAAATGTAAACTTTTGATGGCGCAAAAATTTCCTATAACTGCTCTTTTAATGTTCGTGGATTCCAAGTCTTTGTTCTTTTTGGTTACGTTTTATCTTTAATTTGTTTCAAATTTGTCTTGTCTTTTTGGACTATCCACTTTTGATCTCTCACATAGGTATTCTACACTGGACTTGGCGGGACTGTGTATTTTATTACATAAAACTAAACAACGTATATAAAGTGTGAAAATAGAATATGCTGTTTTGTGTTAACCTCTGATTGAAGACTAAGTGAATCAGATATTGTGCTGTATATTATATTTAAGTTTTTCAAATGTAGAAATCAATGTGATAATGTTACACACATAACTTAACCCAAGCGAGTCAAGTATGACCTAACGTCTCACCAAGAGAAAGGCAGATTCAGATTTAAAAAGCTTTTTAATGTCTTCTCGCTGTTGAGTTTTTTTCGTACAATAGGTCGGCCAACAGGAATTAAATTTTACGGAGGATACCACCAGAGCATGAAACAACACTTATGATATGAACAAAACTGTAGAGCTACTTTTGGAGAATGAATGACCCGATAGCAATTGTGAAATTTAAATTTGTAACCTATAGCACTGTTTGAATGCACACTGTATTTTTGTCATGCCTTGACAAAATTATAATATTTGTTTTGTTTATACACTGACAGGGCAAATTCATTATTTATTAATTAAAATTTCAAAGAAGAAATATGGAATATATGACAAAAAGAGATTGTGTACTGCATAATTTCACGTTAAGATGTTCCCTCTAGTTCACTAGATTTCCGTGGGGCACGACACAAGTTCTTAAACAAATTAGTACCTTGCATTTCTTTCTTTTATCATACCGGCAGAATGCACACAAAATGTAATATTTTCTGTGATTTCATAGAGGTTTAGATAGGTATAAATTATTAGATAGACTCTGAAAAACCAAAAGTTGTTAAGATTAAGTGATCAAAAGAGGAAGCGAAACAAAATTCCATAAAAAGATTTCATTACATCAAAACCCTAACCTTCCTTTGTATGTTCAGACACAATTTTATCCAATTTGATCAGTACCGAGACGGTTCCTCGTATGTTTAGAAACAACTGTAACCAATTTGATCAGTACCGAGACGGTTATAACGTAGTTTGACCGTTCATCAGCTCTGTTCTACAAAAGAAATAAATCTTGTCTCTTGATTGAAACATAAATGCAAAAAATGCCAATGAAAAATTTAAGCAAATTTTTAAATAGCAAACTTAAGTGAATTTTTAAAACCTAATTCAGTTTGAAAATCCTTAAAAGTACATCTGATGTATATGCCAATAAAGTAAACACACAGGTTCGTGTAAAAGGAATTCAAAGATACCAAAGGGGCAGACAGAAATCGTTAAGTCGGAAGTCAGACAAGACCATGGCCAACAAAATGAAACGAAAGACAAACATAACACGAACCCTACAAAAACCAGAGTGAGTTCAGGTGCTCCGGAAGGGTAAGCAACTCCTGCTCCACTATAGTGGCACCCGTCGTGTTACTCAGTAGTAAAAGCCGTAATTGTTGAGTTGTTTCCTTGTCTTTTGCCACATACATCGTCTATTGTTAACAAATACAATCTTATAATCGGCTTATTTTACAATAAGATTACAATCTTTCGTCTCTCCATATTAAGATTTCATCAAAAGTTAAGTATTTAATACATCCGGTAAAAAAACATGTTACATACCAACAGATTTCCAAATGCTTCATCGGATATACAGTTCTTAAGTAAGTTTTACACTTCCACTTCTTTTGTGGAAAATCAAACCTTGCTTGAATAATTGCTATGCATTACGCCGATGATACAAACGAACAAGAGTGAAAACTGATGTCGAAAATTAGAATTTCTAATATTAAATGTCAATATCGAATATTCATTTAGAAATTTCCTATGAATTTGAGTTTTCAAATTAAAATGATTTCTTTGGGGGTTTTCCGGCGTTTAAATGCATATTAAACCTGCCAGCGATTGCATACAACCGTGAAAAAAGTTCTCTAGTGTTGAACGTTAAGCTATTTACATTACTATTACTCTCCTCACCTCTTACATAATGACATTGTAAAATAATGTACATGCAAAAGACAGTTAAATGCTATTCTATATATTAACTATTGGAAATTATTTGTCAAATTAAAGCCTCGAAATGTTAAAGCCTGTCGGCAAACACGGCAAAGTTTGAGAGTTTGAGAATCGTAGTCTACCCTAGGGTACCGCTACACATTTTTAGATCTATATTGCTTTCTTTCGCTAACCTAATTTTCATTGTTTTAGTAACATAATCATTGTCAATAAACTATGGCTTTTTGTAGCCATCCTTTCATGAATATTTAAAAACAGTTTTTATACGTTGCTATATTATAATACTATTTTTTACTGAAATAATAAAATATATATATATATATTTCAAATAAGGGGAGCTATATTTCATCTACCAAGTACCACATATCACTATATCAAATTTGTGTATCTCAATACTTCCATATGATGCATATCCTAATTGCATAAAGTTGTTATATTTGAATACATTTGATTTTGGGACCTTTGTATGCATTGTTAAATGCCTTAAGGCAACCTGTAGAGGTTTGACATTCACAAGTTTTGGATAGCAGTCTCATAGACAATCATGCCACATTTACTTTTTCTATAAAATCATTTGTATTACCGCAGTACTACATAAAAATAATTTAAAAATACTACAGGACCAGACAGAAATCGTTAATTCAGAAGACAGCCAACAAAAAGAAACGAAAGCTACACATAGTACACACAACACTACAATGAAAACCAAAGCTAGAGTAACACGGACCCTACAAAAACGAGGGTGAGGTCAGGTGCTCAGGGAAGGGTAAGCAACTCCTGGTCTACTAGTGGCACCCGTCGTGTTACTAAAAAGACAAAACCAACGATAAGTTACAATTGCTGTTAGTCACGAAAAATATAGGAACGGATTTGTTGACAAGACAGTTGCAAGATGTCCATCGTCATTTGTGAACTGGATATTTTGTACCGGTGAAAGCAATCAAGATGATGAATTTAATCTTTCCTGAACAAAACCTTGGTTCAATAGCTTTCTTTTCAGCAGGAACCCTCTATCAATAAAATTCTGATAGGAGGCACAAACCCAGTAGAGTATCAACTGAGTAATATACACTCGTTATACAGATGCGGCTGGAATGTTGCTAGACATCAACGGAATGTTTATAATGGTAAAATCAAAGTCATCTCTTGTAATGTTTTATTCTTAATACCGCTCTAGGTGTAATTCTAGGTATGAAGCAGAACTTTCTGTAGTGGTATCTTTGTATTTAAGCGCAATTGGAAAGATGCTGTCAACATAGCCACAAAGTTCATAATTATTCAGTGAATAAACATCATCTTTATAGCGAAACGTGAAACCAAAACATTGAGCGAACCTTTTCTCTTTCCTCTGCAGAAGGCTCTACATGAAGCAGAACTTTCTGTAGTAGTATCTTTGTATTTAACTTCAATTGGAAAGATTCAGTCAACATAGCCACAAAATTCATAATTATTCAGTGAAAGAATTTCATCTTTATAGCGAAACGTGTAACCAAAAGATTGAGCTAAACTTTTCTCTTTCCTCTGCAGAAGGCTCTGCATGAAGTAAGCTTCATACGAATAAAGGGATAAATCGGCGGGACAGTGTGTACAGTTCGCCCCATCGGAATGCCGACATTCTGTTTGAAATAGAAATAAAGCGTATTGTGTAAATATTCAAGACACAAAAATCTCATATATACAAGTAAATTCCAAGCAAAGGAACAGCGTTTGATTGCTTTTCTTCATCTCAAAGTCACAGCGAGGCCTTCAACACGGAGTAAAAACTCACACCTCACTGTAAGTTCAAGACGGCTCATCGCACACGTCCGCCAAAAATTGCAAAAATGTTGTCAATCATGAAATGGAGGATTATGCAAATGTCATTTTCAAAATACTATTCATTGAATCAGAGTGTTTAATAACAAAATAAAGTAGGTCTCTCCCTAGAACCAACTATTGGTATCTGCGTTGCCATCCTTTTAACCAAAACAATTGTGAACCAAAGCTTTTAATTTTTCTTTGAGTTTTGAATTAGTATAAAGGGTGGAGAGTAGTGATGCCACCGCGAGAGGAAAGAGGCCTTGATTTGAGGCATTCTAACAGATCTTTGGAAATCTTTTAAATCCACATTTGATTTGCCACCACCTCTATAATGGCTGGTTTCACAGTAACTCTGGAGCCCTTTTTTACGACTGATAATCTTTGATTTATAAATCGAAAAAAATCTTAATATTTATTTTTTTTAAATAGGTTGAGTTGTAACTCGGACGGTCGGCTTTGTAAATGATTTAAAACTTATTTCTCAGATGACTAACATTTCAAAACACAAACGCCAATCATAAAGTTCTTGAAAATACAAATAAACACATTCGTTTAATATAGTCTATTAATTTCAAACGTATTTCATATTAATGTTCTATTAAGCTAATAACAGGTATTACAATTTTACATAATTTAAGGTCATAATTTCATAAAATCTAGGTTTAAATAAATATAGGATAATTTCAAGTGTAGTAAACTGCTTGTTTGGGTAGGATATATGATATATAGTAACGTCCTATCTTCACATCCATTGTTGTTTATGTCCAGTGTACAATCAGAAGGAGGGATCAAAAGTGCATAGTCCAAAGAGACAATACAAATTTGAAACAAAGTAAAAGATAAAACGAAAACAAAAGGAACAACGGCTTGGAATCAACGAACTCCTTTACAGGACAGGAGTGGGATCAGGTGCTCTAGAAGGGTAAGCGTCCCCTATCTTGCGCGCAACATCCGCAGTGGAGTCCCTAATGTCAAAATCGGTGTCAAATCAGGATATCAAAATCAGGAGTGTCAAATCCTGAAGGAATCGCACGAACTCCTATATAAACAAGGAGAGGGACCAGGTGTCTATAAGGGTAAGCATCCCCTGTCTTGCGCGCAACAACCCATTGCTGTTTAGGTAGATAATTTATATGAAAGCAGATAACCTTGGTATCATGATGCCCTAAATTAAAACCTCGCTGAACAAAAAATCATTTTATTTCGTAGTTTAGTAATTTTTACGCGATCCTAATAAATTTAAGCGAAAACGACCATTTTCCGTAGCAGCAACATAATAACAGGTTTATAAACTCTTTATCGACCGATACTAACCTTTTCAATAATTTATTAAAACAAGCTGTTGCTTTCAAAATGATACAAATAATTATCTTAGCTTATGTATCCAAAGTTATCACCGATTGCTCCTTTTAAGAGTGCCATCTTCAATACAATTTACAAAAAGTTATTTACTTTATAAAAACAGGCGAAAACGTTAAGAAAATAAATTAGAAAGGGTCTTTGTAATTATAAGGATAGGTCAAAATAGGATTTTGTAATGGCACTTTGAGACAGCTTTTTATAAGTACAATAATTTGAACAGCAAAATTATAATTTTCAGTATCTGCAATAATTAAATCCACCGGATTAGAAATTTATGTTTACACTCATTATGTTGAACAATGACTTTCCTTAAAATCGTTCATTTTTCCCAGGCAGTGGCATAATTTTGGTACCTTCTGAAAGTGTTTTATATTACTGCATGTTTAATTTAACCGTTTTTTTCAAATTTAAAATGTGGAGGAAATGTCAAGAGGAACATACATCTATAAAAAACTGCTAAACATTTCTGACATCAATAATATTAACTAATATCTTTTACTATTTTAAAAAGTTACATGAATGATACAAAGATTTACACTGGTTTTATGGTTGCAATTACAGAGTCTGGTTCTTTTTTTATAGATCAGACGTAGTTTAAATTGTATAACTTAAAAAAAAATACCACAGAATGGGGGAGTAATCAAACCAAGGATTCAAATGCTGTCCTTTAAGTAATTCAGCACCACTGACTTAGATAGTCCTTGTGTTAATTTAATTTTTGTGTGCATTTGAATTATTTGTATTAGTTTTGAACTGACATGTGGTTTGGTCTTGACACCTGTATTTTCTTATATCTACAAATCAACAGCCATTAAAATTAGACATCAGGAGTCAACGTGCAGTATATAATTAGTGCAGCTAGTATCATACTGTCCTAAGCATACATAGAAAAGGCAAAATCATGATAATACATACAAGGAAAAGCATTAAAATAACGTTTCAATTACACACAATAGTGTCTCCTATCAAGCATATTCTTTAAATGATCATGGAGGTATTGCATGTATTATAGATACCATACATCCATGGTATAATGCACTAAGTATGGCATTATGAAAAGACAAACAGCATCATGAAATTAAATTTAAGTATGAAAACAAAAAAAATACTGTCCATATTGCAATGTGGTGGTGAAAGCAAATAAAACATATTCATGCGAAAAGAAGAGTCTTTTAGCTAGAATTTGTGCAAATAAAATAATAATTACTTTATTGATTGTTGAAATTTTAAATCACATAGTCGTTAAACATAATTAGAGCAATTGGAAAATTGTGTACAATAGAAATTCATATTGTCATTCAAATGACTAATTAACATGGTATTAGAATTAGAGAAAGAGCTCATTAAGTCTTCCAATATTCTCATTTAAACACTTGAACACTTTCATTACAGGAACTATTGTTAAATATTGAGTTTTAAATCATTCTCTTGTTTGCTATTCTTTACGTCATAAGTGATATAAGTAAGTATATAGTACTCAACACGGTTCAAATTCTCTTGTCGACTTAGTGTTAAGGCTCGAATCAGTTGATTTTTTGGGGGATGGTGGATGGGATAAGAAAAATATTCTTGTCTTGGTTTTGAGCTGGCTTGGTTGGGCCTTGAAGTTTGGTCTGACATTTGACCCATTAAAAGAAATTATTTGGCTTACAAAACTTTGTTCTACAAACTATTTATTTGTATAGAAAAAATACCTACTCCCCCAACAGGGACGCCCCTTTAAAAGGACGAGTGTCTCCGTGAAGGAGAGACATACCTAAATATAGTCCAAACATCTAAATTTCCTTAAGAAGACAAGGATAAGGATCAACTGCACAGAAAGGGTTATTATCCTCTGTCAACCATATGCCAAAATATAGAGGCCAGTAATTCGCTTTGTAAAGTCTGATTTAGTGGTTACTTCTATGTTCGTCCTACTTATTTTCCGAATGCGACATACAAAACTGGAAAGACGAGGTTTTTCTTTTCGATAAGCAACTAATATAAAGTCTACTCAATGTAAGGTAAAATTAATTGCATGAAATGCTATATACTGTTATATATATCAAAGGCAATTCTTGCAGAAAAAAAGCTGTAGTTTAATTGCAATTACTTAAGAAGCAATAAATTTATCACGAAAATTATGAATTTTCAACAGCATTTTCCAATATTAGCTCTTTAATCACAGCAATGAATTTGACTTCAGAATTTAACCTTAACAATAGGACTGTTGAAGTAGAAATATAATTGATTCTTAATTAATCATAAGCATGCAAAAGTTACACGATATCACAGACGGTCTACATGTGAAAATTCAACAAAAGTAATTGCATACATTAATCCGTTAGATATTTCAGAAATATTAAAAAATAGACATTTGAAGTTAAAAGTAATAAACGTATTTCCATTCAATTTGAGTTAAACAGAATAATTATTTAATTGGGTTAGGGCATCTGCTTTAATGGGATGTAAGTCCCCGAATGTACCTCTAGCCCAGCAGTAGTTGCCTTCTCCTTGCTGATAGGACTGACACTTTCCATGTAATTTTGATTAGTTGGTTCATGTATATTTCCAATTTTCAAGCCGCTGGATTAATTTTTACAAAGCTAGAAATTATCTTGCATATACTTAGTTGGAATTAAAATATCTTATTAGTTTTTTGTTGTTTTCTTATGTTTTTTTGTGTATTTGACACAAGATATGAATTTCATTTTTGGGCCTTACCTTTATTGTCGATGTTTATAACAGATAATAAAATTATTGCGAAACATGACAAAAAAGACATTTATTCAGTCACATTTTCTCCCTTAGTAAATACAGGCTTTTCAGGCGCAACATTTAAAATGTTTGTTCGTATTTTTCGAAAAAAAGGAAAGGTTATATGTGCTTATTTTGTTTGATTGATAAGGCATCATTTAAGAAAGAAGAGATACATCAACGAGACTGCTGTACGTCTTCACCATGATCTAAAAGGAATTCGAAGATACCAAAGGGGCAGACAGAAATCATTAAGTCGGAAGACAGACAAGACCATGGCCAACAA
>JARWCS010209760.1:0-13820 GCA_034783895.1 Geukensia demissa | reverse complement strand
ATTCTGAGAGCCTGACTGTATGGAATACTTCTGGTGCAATGTCTGGGGTGACAGCTCTGGGGAGAAAGATATTGGTGCCTGTCTGTTGGCTTGCAATAGAGATCTTTGATCATTCGTCCATCTTTAATTGATGTGGTAGTGTCTAAAAATATGATTTATGACGTTGAAACTTCATGTGTAAATTTAATTGAGGAATGGGCGTTATTGGCATGGAAAATAAAGTCGTCCAGCTACTTTTGGGAACGCACCAACTTCATGTCAATATCGTCTATGAAACGAAACCATGAAAAAGGATTATGAAGTGCGGTAGCAAGAATATGTTTTTCCAGTTTGCCCATAAAAATGTTGGCATAGGGCGGAGCCATCTTTGTCCCCATAGCTGTACCATTGACTTTTAAATAGTGTATGCCATTGAAAATAAAGTTGTTGCATTTTAGAGTCAGAAGTTGAACTAGGCATTCAGTAGGTGGAATTAAGATGATGCGTGTGTCACAGACTTCCTTACACATGTTACAGGCCTCTATTCCGTCATTATGGGGAATGTTGGTATAGAGAGAAGTCACATCCATAGAAAGTAGAATGGTGTCCGGTGGGGGTGGGTTCATGGATTCCATTTTCTCTGAGATAGTGTATAGATAGATATATATCAATCTAAAACTTACAATGTAAAAACACCTAAATGTGTTGTATAAAGATACTGATTGACAAGCGATGTATTACATATTACATATAAACAGACATGCTGATTCTTAAATGAAAATGTTTTATTCTTCATAGAGATTTTTGTTTAAGATGGCAAAAAATTTGTATTTAGATTTCCCGAAGAGTTTAGAAATATTCCCAAAAACAGACAGTTTTGCCAAATAGAAATCAAAAGTTAAAAGATAGGGGCAAAGAGGGCACCAGTAGAGGTTGGTGGGAAAATAGTTACACCGATGCCAAACAAAAACAGAAAACCCGTAATTTGAAAGATTTAGTAAAAGGTGTAATGTCGTCCGCTTATTTTGATAAGAAATTTTAAATATTCCGTATGTTCCATATTTATTCAACATTGGTAATTTTGTATTTTAAGTATGAAAATCGCAAAGAATAATGTCAGCCTATCAATTTAACGGTGTCCGATGAATCAGTACTGTTTTTTAAATAGCCGTGATAACAGCAGCACGTTTGAAAAATAAATATACACATATTAAACTTATTAGATTCATTTCAGAAGATCTACAGGGTCTAAAGGGAATCAACTGTTTGCTGGTTTCGAAGAATCTTAAAAGTAATATCACTTTTATTCAAACACCTTGTCATCAGGAATATCCAGCAATTTGTGCAAGCCGATGGAGCACCGAATGGAATGAAGAAAAGAATATTGAAAAATGCAAAACAGGTAAATCAGCTAATATACTTATATGTTTACAAATCAAAACAAAATCAAATCAAAATTCTGTATTCAATGCTCACACGGCAAAATGAACAAAATTAAGTACACTTTTTAAAGCTTTGTTTGTGACGGCGTAAATTTCCAGAAGTGTAGAGATCAAGTATAAAATTAATAACAAAAGGAAAATATACCGCTATCTTCCATAATCGTAAACTATTGAACATACACATCAAGCACCAAGGAAACGTTTTATTGCCCCCACACAGCATTAGAAAAGGTAAACTCTATATAAAATTATAAAGAATAAAGGAAATGAAATAAATGCAGGAGAGACGACGATTATCTTACATTAGTACATATGCTGGTTATACCCTAAGTGTACCCTTCCCCTCTTCTATGAAATGAAATTTTTGTTTTTTGCTTTCCCAAAAAAACATTGTTAAAGAAAATCACATTAATATAATAATTGTGAAAAAATGTAATTTGCGGGTCCTTTTATAGCTCATAAAACATTTTGAAAACTTTGGATTTAAGTAATTGTTTACCATTAAAGCAGTAAAAATGGGCCATTCTCAAAGTTGGTATACATTTTGATGTTCAATATTTGTCTAAAGCGATAATTTGATTTCTCGTTTCATCATAGCTATCATAGTTATTAGTTTTGTTAATCATTATGGCATGTCATTTCAAGAATATGCAGTCAAAACTATTGCTGCAAGTATATCACACTTTTTCAAATTTTAGTGTTAGGTTTTAGCAACACATAGTTATTTCTAGAAAAAAATGGTACTGATCGAAAATATTGCAGATTGGACTGCAAGAGCACTGAAATTAAGTAACACCAAAGACCAAAAGACAAAAATGTAACACCAATGACTGCAGTGTTTTTCCTTGATTCTGAATAAATAAAATACATTAAGATTAAGTAGAACCTTGTTTAATGTGCCGCAGACCAAGTTTAATTTTCTTTAAATATTTTTCAAATTTGGCACGAACTTCAGGAGACAAACACCAAAGACATTTTAGTTACACCACAAAAATAACTTATTTGTCTTTATAATAGATAATTTGCTTGAAGTGACACGGTAAAATTGGCAACTAATTTCTGATTAGTATTTTTATAATGCTGATATCTTTTGCGCATTATAGCTTTTTCGGAATGTGTCTGCAGTCTTGTTATGTGGTGTTACCATTTTATTTTGTGGTGTTTAATCCAATTTTTAGTTACACAACAGAAAAACATGTAGAATGTTAAAAACAAATCTTTGACTGTTAAGTAATAATTTGTTCTGTTTTCTTGTTTAGAATAATTTATGTAAAATATAAAGGTGCTGATTAGTCATATATTCTAAAGCAGTATGGAGAACACCACAGACAAAAAGTTTTTATACTAACCTCCTCAACTTACTTTTTGGGTTTTAAATACTGCGCTCTTATTAAATATCCACCTGATGTTTACACAGGCCATTGTGAAGCTAACACTAGCACCTAGTATGAAAATAAGTGTTTGATGGTTTTTAACGTCCTACACAGCAACTTAAAGCTCTCAGTCGGATGGTTCTTAGCTGAACGTTTAAATATTTGTGTAACTCGGTAGCATGTTGGTCAGAAGATGTGGTGTAAGTTATAATTTGGTCGACTTGTTGTCGTTGATTCAAACGGAATCTTCTAGGGGCAAGCGTTTGTTGTGCAGATCGGACTATTTCATAAGATATGACGGTGACGACGGGTAGATGACTACTGCCATATCTATTTCTGGTCTAGATTGGTAAGCAAATAGAGTCACATCGTTCCAGAAGAGAAGTTTCTTTTCACCTTTGATAATCAAAATGTACAAAAAACACAACTACAACATGTAACTAAATGTATTACATTTCTATAGAACGCAAGGAAAAACATTTATAGAAATGCAGTGCGATATCCTTGATATTTACGCCCCGAGGTAAATCATGATTTATCTCCTAGGCATTCAACAAGGACAAGCTCTAAATCGTTTCTAATAAATTCACACATCGGGTTATGGGCATTGCTGGCCTGTTTCATAAGAATGAAAGATAAGGGTGCAATCAGAACAAAAGACGTTTTTTCCAACACAGCCGATATAACGATGGGTATTATCTGCAACTCTTTTTGTTTCTTTATTCGTAGGAAGCAGGCTTCGGCAGACATTGGTTTTCGGAGAAAACAAAAGAAGAGAAAGCTTTTGGTTTCACATTCCGCTTTATAAATGTTTTACTTCTTTAGAAAAATTAAAACTGAATAGGTCGATCCTTTTAAAATTCAAATAAAGGATATTAAAGAATGTACAAAGTCTGTTTCATATCTTTAACTACGTTAAGAGATTGACTGTATATTACTTCGGTATTAAAAAATATAAAAAGAGCTTGTTGAGCTTTTTCGGAGAGAAATTTAATAGACAGAAAGAAAACCCATAGAAATCGGATCAAAATCGCTTAGATGAATGCGCTGACAATATCAGAATGTATAAAAGGAAATATCTCAGGATCAACTATTTGTTATGTTGACTTTTTTACGACAATTATACCACATCGTCATTTTATCAACTCAGTAGACCAAAATATGAAACCAAATATGGTCGTTTAAAATATTAACCAGAGGCTTTTAAAAGCCTGTATCACTCATGTGATAACACACTGATTATTGCATGCTGAACATGTCTATCTGATACCAAGCAGCAATCGAAGAAAAAATTTTGACAATATTCTTGAAGGGATTCAATGTTAAAGAAACATCAGGCAATGGACCAACCTGGGATATTAGATTGGCATAAAAGACTTTCACAAAGGACCTCCTAATGCGTATTTACACAACAAATAATTTCAAAACGCTAGGCATTTTCAAGTGACAAGAAATTTAATGAATGCATAATGTTAACTAAGCCCGAAAATGCTTATTTCTTGAATTTTCGATCAACATGCAGAGCAAAGCGTTCATAAAGGACCATCCAATAATCATTCAAAAAAAAATTATTAAGTTTGACATTTTTAGACAAAAAATTAAAATAAATTTCCCAAAGGTCCTAATTTTAAACAAGTCCAACTAATAAAGTTGTCAAAATTGATTAAAAAAAATGCCAAAAATTTCTAAGGGTATTTCTTCTTTCTGATGCAAAGGTAACACTTAACTTAGTTTGGAGCTTAGATTGTTCTTTGTTCCAATGTTTGTCCTCATTAATTGACATTGTATTTTAACTGGATTTCTAACAGTTTAACTTCCAGCACTGCTAACGAGTTGTCAATCAACGAAATGGCCATACAGTGCATCATATTGATATTGGCATTTTTTTATACATTTATTGCTCGTTTCGAGCTTACCTTTTCAGCTTAACTTAATTGAAATGGTCAGTTAAACCACTTTATGTCCGTTACAAAATCACAGTACAGTGTACTTCCAGGACCGTTTTTACTTTAATCAAAATATTTTGCTTGTCTTTCATAAAAACGTATTATTAAGTGTTATCAAAATTTGTAATGTACGCTAATTTGAAAATGTTTAGCAAATCGCATATAAGAATGTCAACGAACCAACATTAAAATCAACACTACGCTATACGACAGTTTTGTTTTATTTTCAACTAAGAATGTATTTTACGCCACCACCTGTGCTGCAAAAGATTATTATTCCAAAGATTTATAGACACCATCAAGATTATCGATTCTGTATTTTAAATATATATTCATTCATTTTTTTCGTAGTAAACTACAAATCATCGAACGGTAGTGAAATGTGCAATGTGTTTATGGCGCCAGGGTATTTTAATACAAATATATTCATTTTTATAGCTTTTATCGAACTTTATTTTCAAAAGTGCATACAACATACTTATGAAATACATGAAAACTAAATTTATTACCGGAAACTTTTATCGTGATATGTTATAATAGTTTTAAGGCACAGAATTATACCACTTTTGTTTAAGTCAAGCATTTTCCGCCAAAGTCATCAATTAATAAATTTAATACTACAGTTAGTCCAACTTTGCAGGGTCCAAGACAACCACCAGCATTATTAATAAAGAAGAATTTACCTCACTGAAAACCTCAAAAACAACACCATCAACAACAACAACATCACCACCACCACCACTACCAACAGCAACATTATCACCACCACCACCAACAACAACAACAAAAACATCACCACCAACAACAACACCAACAACAACAACATCATCATCACCACCAACAACAACATTATCAGCAACAACAAAAACAACAACAACGACGACGACGAAAGAGATAACAACAGCAATGACGACGGAAGCGACGAGGACTACAATTATACCACAACGAACACCTTCAATAACAGTGCCATCGATGTCTACGATTTTAACACAAACATCATCTACTGCAAATATTACCACAGTTGAGAATGATAGTAAGATGATGAACCTTTTTCAGAGCAGTGAGTTGAAAGTTAAAACATTTTTCAGATTGTGATAATTGTTTGACAAAAATGCAGATACAGAAATATGTGACAAGAAATAGCGAAAGTTCATCTAAGGTTCAATTGATACAACTAAATGAAATTGCAAATAACATCGCCCCGTCAAAAGAAATAACGACTCCTTTAAACGTCTACTGTATTTAACTGCAGTTAATTGTTGTTCTTTCAAATTCTAAATTCATTGCATGGAACCGGTTTTTCCCTGAACTTCAATGGTGCAGGTAAGAAGTTATCTCAAGGTACCTTTTGCACGAAAATTTATACCTGAAAATGAATTGTAAATTTACATCGCTGATAAATGATAATTACTACACGTAAAATCTGGGAAACGAACATTGCATAAAAGAATGAAAAATAGATACTGATACAATATGGGGTAATATTTTACAGTAAACTGTTGTATTTTTTGAAAAATTGTATTATTCACAATTCTGAAAATTACTTTTAATTTCAGTTGTACCCATGATAATCAGTCTTGTTCTGACTATTGTGGTGACTATAGTGATTATTGTTATAATAAGACGGTAAGTAGAGACAGATAATCTAGATCGTACATTACTAGACGTTGATAATCGTTTTTTCTAAGGCCAAGATGATTATATCTTCGAATTTCGTATAAGGCTGGAGGTAAAGATTTAAGTTTTGAGGTATAACGATGTTATTAAATCTTTTTATCAAATGCAAATATTGTAAAGTGCTTTCCTTTTTTAATTGACCGATTGATAAGTGGTGTTATTAACATCCAGTCACATTTTTTTGTTTTATTCATGAACAAGTGCAGTCAACAAGTTTAGACAGAAAATTAGATTAAGGTGGGATACATAAAAAGTTCTATGTTTGTCTTTCGTTTCATTTTGTTGGCCATGGTCTTGTCTGTCTTCCGACTTAACGATTTCTGTCTGCCCCTTTGGTATCTTCGAATTCCCTTTAAATAAAAAAATTCTCTTTCATTTCTTAGGAAAACAAAGATAAGTACTTAAAACCAGAGAATTTATTAATATCTAAATTTAATAAATTATTTATTCCTGTTCCTTTGAACAGTGTTTTTATTTTAGTTCACTAGATTGATTTCCGAGGGATAAGAAACAAGTTTGTTAAAAATAGTACCTTACATTTCTATCTTTTATCAAAAAGATTGTTTGGCGTTCACTTAATGACAATACCTTTGTAACTTAAATGATGATTAAGTGCAATATGTTACTAACATGTAACAGTATTTGTATCTCTCTATAAATGTTTTAAAATATAGTTTTCATCTAAGATGCCTGGACACAATGATATACATGTTTATGTAATGTGTAATATAATGCATTACATTGCCAAGCAATGTTTAATGTAATGCATTATTTCAAAAACTTTGAGTAATGGTAATGGTAATTTAATGCTCAAATTTGCAAAGTAATGGCAATGCAATGCATAAGATATTCATGTAATTGACCCCAGGCCTGTCGTCGTCCTGCCAAAGGTTCCTTTTCTGACACCACGTCATGCCGCAAACGATTACAGTGGGAAACCTATCGTCAAAATTAGCGACACCATCAGTGGCGAATAGTTATCTTTTCAGACAAAAGCCGATACTCAATTTTGAATGCAGCTGGAATGACATGAATATGAAGCAGACAGGGCGAACGATATGCTGCAGAAAACTGTATAATCGGAAGAGATGCATGGGGAGGTCAAAACAAAATGATATGTTATGGTGTGGAATCGGCTAAAACAAGAAAAAGGGCCTGTAGTCTTCCATAATATTGGACCAGGTAGAGGAAATCGTTTCAATGCAGCCCTGTATAGTTCTTACACCATATGCAGTGCCACAATTTACAGGCCATCAAAACCACACATTCCATCATGAAAAAGCATATGCTCATACTGGACAAGTTGCGAGGGGAAGCCAACAGCAGAACCACATAACGATTATGCCTTGACCCGCTCTTATTCCGGACTTTAACTCCATAGAACATATATCGGACGAAATGTAAAAAAAATAAATTATGTCCGTCAAATACCAACAACTGCTTTGGAAGTCCAGGTATTTTTTTGCAGGTATGGGCTAGCACATCATGAACTTAATCACCCGTCTGATTAATTCCATGTTCAGGAGATGCGGGCCGAAATAAACACTTATCGAGGACACATGCGCTACTGATTGGTGACCTGCATTTATTGATTTTGCGATATTGTGGTGAACATTTTGTCAATAAACAATAAATGCGAATGTCTGCAATGATGTTGAGTGTTGCTTAACGTCCAGCGGCAAATATTTCATGTGTATTCAGGATGAGAGCATATTAATGAATGATGATGAATAAAATCCCGAGTCGGATTTTTAACGTGCTAGCTCACGAAAGCAACAGTCCGCAGAAAAACATGTCACTTTACTTAGACACATTATTCTGACTCTCGGTCTACCAGTCTGTGCTCTTACTCCTAAATGCTGCATGCTTAAAGGAGAACCAGCAATTTTAATGTCTTTGGTTTGACCCGCCGGGGATCGAACCCAAGACCTGCCGCACTCGAAACGTGCACGCTAACCATGACACCACCGAGGCATTTACTTGGTTCGAATACGTTAAATCAATAAAATTATAACATTCGTTCTTATACCATTTATTACTTTATATTAATGCGAATTTAATGTGGTTCAGTATAGTTTCATCACAAAACTTAAATTCATGAAACCATACTTTTATATATAATCTGATAAATTGTCGTCATTTAATTAATTTCTTTAAAAACGAGTCATTAAAACGAACTCAAAAATGCACTAAGACTGACACAACGCATTTGAAAAGATAAGCCTGAAAATTACTCCTGTCTTTGTAGGGTTTAAATAATTTTTGCTAATTAAAACCCTCTGATTTTTAGATTAAAACTTCCATTTTTTAACTTACATAATTACAGCTTGAATAATGATTTTCCAGCCTTGTCCGACCTGAAATTTATCAAACAATGTTGTACAGATATTTACTGTATTTGTTAAAAGTCTAAAGCACTGAAAATACGGAAAGGTCTCGAAAAGTATCACACTAAGTAGTTGTCCCTGCCGTCAGATTTGGCTTTCTATCTCGATTTGTTTGGATTTGAGTTATTCTTTTGCTATGTTTGCATCTTAGACTTTCAATGTTTTGGTTCTAATATGCTACCGATGAGAGGCTACTCCTTCAAATGTACATTAAGCATACAAAAATCCTCCATATTTAACATTTGTAATTTAATAATGATTACACGCTTGATGTGGCTACTTTTATCGGTTTGCCTCGATATGAGCACTTCATTCATGTTTGGATATGGGATTTTTATATATTTTTTATAATAATGCTATAAATGAGAGGTAATTCTTTACACATATAGCATATTAAATCCAGTGTAAAATACCCATGGGGAGATCAAACGAAAAGATAACACAAAACAAAAGGAACAAAGGCTTGGAATCCACGAACTCCTTTACCAAACAGGAGTGGAATCAGGTGCTCCAGAATGGTAAGCATCTCCTGTCTTGCGCGCGACACCCGTCGTGGAATCCTTAAACTCTAATCCAGGTTAACGTCAATCCGAGAAGAGGTAAACTTTTTTTTGCATCACCGGTAACAGGTCCATAACTATTTGAGGCACACTGATACCATATGGATCAACCAATTCGTGATGGCGAACATAACATTTTAGGATGACTTCAACATTGATTGGATGTATCCTTGTTGTAGTAATTTATGCGACAACAGCTAACTTAAATGTGACAACAATTTAAAATTGGTTATCAAAGGCGCGTAGTTTCTCTAAAACACCAAAAGAATTTTTCACACTAGATTTATTGCAGTATTTAATTAGACAATACAAAATTGCCAAAGCTAAATAAATATGGAGAATTTTGGTTTTCAAAGAGTAACCTCTCATCATAAATGTTGCAAAGAAATTCGTTTGCAAATGCTAAAAAAGCAGATTTCTTGTGAATTCTAAAGCACTGAAAATACGGAAAGACTTCGGAAAGTATTGCACTTAGTAGCTGTCCCTGTCGATGGTTTTGTCTTCGATTTGTTTGGATTTTAATGCTTATTTGCTATGTATGGAACTTTGACCTCCTATTTTTCGGTTCTTATGCTACTGATGAAAGGTAAATCCTTGAAATGTACATATAGCATACAAAATTTTCCATATTTATTGATCATTAGAATTCATGTATTTTGACAGACTAGACTTCAAATTCACTTCCCAGTTCAATGTGCAACACTCTCGTCAGATTTGCGGTTGTACATAGTGAGTCGAAAAAATGGTATTATACTTTGAGAGTGTTATAACATTTAATTTTAAGTATTGCCCCCTTTGTATACTTCAAAAGAAATAGATGAATACTACTTGCCATTACCAAGCAAATTGTAACATCTACCTTGGCAACACAATGCATTCCTTCGTAGTATATTTATATCATACCCATCTCCGATTAATCGTTGGAAAAGAACAGATGTTCACATAATGAATAATATGATCTGATTTGCATTGCATTTTTGAAAAACGATTTTTATTTGTACAAGATCAACTATAAATGTTCTCATTATTCTAAAACAAACCTCCCTCATTTCTGGTTCGAGTTTCTGTCATAACAAGCATCGATAATATTTCGTCAATCGGTGAACGATTTTGTTTTTTGGTTTTTTTTTTTCTTGTCGTTTTGCAGTGGGAATGCCTGACGTCTCACATATGTATTCTTCTAGGGTTCATCACAATAACATTAATTTGTATAGTAAATTTGACATCCCATTAAAAAACCAGAATAACCGGGCCAGAGTAAAATACACAGATAATGGTAAGACATACTTTTGGAGACCAACAGTCTATAATCAGTTGTACCATTATTGAACAAGCAAATTTCGTAGGAAATCCTAAACCTTTTTTCATTATACGTATTTAAAGGATATTGCTATGAAATTCAGTATTTTAATTTTGCTTCAATATAAACATAGGAGATGTGGCATGATTGTCAATGAGACAGCCACCCACCAAATGACAGTAGAATTTAAACTTCTACAGGTCCTATTACGGCCTTCAACAATGAACCAGAGTCCACACCATAAAGGAAGCTGTAAAAGCCCCGAAATACTAAATGTGAAATTATACATAAAACACGACAATCGACCTAATCTTAAGCAAAATTGGTGAACATATAACAACAAATGACTAATAAAATAACGACAACCACTGGGCTACAGGCTCCTGGCTTGGGAAAGGCACGTATGTGGCGGGGTTAAACGGTTGGTGAGCGCTCAACCCTCCCCCTAACCTGGGACAAGAACATTTTGCTTTATTCGTAATGCAAAACGTCAATTTTCGACTTAATAGTTTTTTTCCCTAAGTTTGACGGCAAATGTTTAATTTCGATGACTTTTTAATAGCATCTATATTGTAGCATCTACATTGTATCGAGAAACCTCATTTTAACAGTAGTTAGGTCAGGGTACATTTACTACGATAATACAAAACACGGATTCACAGACAATCTCAAATCTAATGATTTTAAAAGGTATTAAAAATCACTAAAACAATAAGAACAGTAGAAAGGCCAGAGCCAAAATATAAATAATATATAATACATAATGTAACTATGATTTGCTGTATCGAAACGCCATTCAATCAAATATGAATATTTCTGTTTAATAAGGTAATTGGAAGTGTAGTATTAAGAGTATAGAAATCATAACCATTAACAGTTTCAAAGGGTTTTTCAAAATCAAAGTGTGAAATATATCCAAAACTTCAAGTGATTCTTTACCCTCGAAAAATTTTATCATTATGTTCTAAGCTTTATAACAGTAATCATGATAAGTTCTTTCAATTTAGACAGAGCACTATTGAAAAGGACAGAAAATTTAGTAATAGTAGTACACTTACTGAAGGTTGTGATTAAAAAAAATCTTGAAAGGTTTGTTGTGTAATTTATGCAACTAATACCTGGTAGGGACTTCAAAATGTTTAGCAGGGGTCTTAAGCATATCTGTGAAAGTTATGTGCGGGTCTACTTTCTGACTATCTTGGAAGGTAGAAGAGTAAAAACTTTTCATTCTTAATTACCACCATGTGGTATTTACGACATACCACGGCCACGTTGTTGGAGGTTTTATCAGTTCAGAGGTTTTTAGCTTTAAATCGAGAAAGTGAAGAAACTTTGTTTGTATTTTCCAAATTGTTTCAGAGGTGAGAAATCCGGATATTTAAAATGAATTTGCCTGTATTAAGAAAATCATCCAAAGATTTTTTGTTGGCATTTTCTCTCTTACACCATTTTTGCAATACGATAAACAAAAAGCTCGTAAATGACTTTTCGAAACTCGGTCCAGTCAGTTTTTGAAGGTTATGGTATTAAGGCCATTTGCGTAAAAAAGTTTATAACATCTTGGTCTTCGAATTTGTTAAGATCTCCGGTTACAATATGGTCGTTTGGGTATGTCACAATCTCCTGTACTAGGAGTATTGTCTTCAATATTAACATTTGATGCAACTGATGTATAATTAAAATATATCTACTTGATTTTATAGCTATATGATATAATGGGTGGTTCGATGTTATCAAAGTATTGAGGTATAAAATTCTGAACCGTTGTGTCATTTAATATACTGGCTGCATTTATTAAATCAATTCCTCGGTTGATAAACTTTATACTAAGGAATTGTCTTTTATGATCGTCAGTGGAACAGTTTATAATAGAAAATAGCTGTAACTATACGTGCATCCTCGTAGAGTAGACTATAATGGGATATATTTTTGGCTCTTTTTGAAAATATCATATTATCTAACAATTATTTCCAATTTACACACAACCGTTGATTTTAAACATTATAAAAAGTTCCTTATGCGAAAATCGGTGCGTTGGTTATACATCCTAAAATTCTATGGCCGCCATCATAAATTGGTTGATCCATACGGTATTAGTGAATCTCAACTAATTATGTAGATATAAAACAATAAGTCGACCTCTTCCCGGGTTGAAGTTAACCCGGATTAGAGTTTAAGGATTCCACGACGGGTCTTTCGCGCAGGAAAGGAGATGCTAACCCTTCCGGGGCACCAGATCACACTCCTGTGTTGTAAAGGAGTTGTTCCTTTTGTTTTCGTTTCATCTTTTGGTTTGTTTCAAATTTGTCTTGTCTCCTTTAACTATGCACTTTTGATCTCTTACATGGGTATTTTACACTGGACTTTTATTACGATTTGTTCGTCTTCCATGAGGCCTAAAGTTGCGTTTTCTCCTGTCGACAATGTACATGATGTCTGTAGATGATGATCCCGTTGCCCATATTGTTATCATTAAGACCAAGTTAGTAAAATGTTTTTTTATCTAGTCCAATTCTGATGTTTTACAATATACAAAATTACCAATGTTAAATAAATATGGAAAATTTAGGTATTTTAAGTGCACTTTTGGTGTGAAATCTATCGATTCGTTACCATAGGTCATCTAAAAAAGAAGGCAAATAATTCCTGGTTGAAAACGTGGTATTTAAATTACCGGATCAGTGCATTATTTGATTGGCTAGCATTCTACATAAAATTCACCATCCATTTGCCGTAACTAATATGAACTCATATTTAAAGCCGTCTTGTTGGAACAATAGATTTATTGCTTGTCATATATAGTAAACAATTCTATATGTCTAACGCAAAAACTACCTTTTCAACAATGTTATCCAGATTTGACGCGTACACGAAGCCTACGCGTAGCCAGATAAACTAAATTTGCGGATTTAAGTCCTCAAAGCTTAAAGTGCAATACGGTTATCTCCTAATTTGTCGCGAAGATAGTGGTGTATTTTTTTTTTTTTTCAATTTGATCTTGGTCTTCACTCTTGTTTCAGCTAACGCCGTATCAAACATTCTTTTTGAAGAAGCTGTACAGATGTGACTCAGATTCGTTCATTTAGGAGATAACTGTATTGTATTTTAAGCTTTGAGGACGTAAATCGTAGATTTTACTGTCGCAAATTGAGTTTA
>JARWCS010209540.1:8019-22105 GCA_034783895.1 Geukensia demissa | reverse complement strand
GCAATTTTTTGCGGTCGTATAAAAAACTATACAAAAATGGCTCATCTTTAATTAATTTTTGTTTTATTAATGCATTATAAGGAAATGTTAGAATCTTTATATAATCTATCAGAAAAACTTAACGAAAAATTTAAACTGGAAAATTTGTCAAGTATTTATTCATGTTTGGTGACAATAGGTAAACCAACAGGAAACACTGTTATTGGATGTTTATTCAGCTCTATTCATTTCATAATAGACAAATTAATCATTTATAGTGTAAGTATCGAATTGCATTATATTGTACAATGTTTAGAAATATCATATGCCTTAATTTTTCAAAAGCCTACATGTGAAACAGAACATGAGAAGATCATATTTTCTGATTTGAAATAATTTCAATAGAACCTTAAGAAATATAGAAGATGACAAAATCTGTAATTTTTCTTAATTGATAATTAACCAAGATTTTGGGACGATCAGAAAACCATAATTACTTATTCCTTTATTTTCATTTTAGATGAAAGGCAGTTTCCTTCAGAACT
Organism: Geukensia demissa; assembly: GCA_034783895.1. Lineage (NCBI taxonomy): Eukaryota > Metazoa > Mollusca > Bivalvia > Mytilida > Mytilidae > Geukensia > Geukensia demissa. The sequence continues at coordinate 21,581 of JARWCS010209540.1, read as the reverse complement.
TCACATAAAGTCAAAACAAAATCAAAAATCATTCCATGTGTCCACTATGCACAATAAAATCTAGGTTTGAAACAATCAATTTTGTACCAAAAGTCACAAATGTAAAATAAAAAAATCAGAGCGTGAATAAATGAAGGAGAAGATTGGGATGAAAAACTAGAAATTTATTTAGGTAAAATGGCATCAACAAGGGCGTTTCATAAGAATTATTACAACATTGGCATTTTGTTTTGTCAGTTTAATCTGGGAGTACGTAAATATGGACAATTCTGTTGTTTTTTAAATCAGTAATGCAAAAAGTATCTCTGAATAACATTTCTTGCAAACAGTAGTTATTAACCAGAAATAATGGTATCAAATTAACAAGTTTAAGATTTATTGTCAAAACACGACCCTAAAACACCTTTAAAGGCAGATATTATTACCAATTGTTTCCTAAGCAACCTTAGATAAATAAATAGGGCATACTTCATGTAATTCTCAAGCCTTACATAAAAAGGATCAATTACATTGAATTTTAAATATAATTAATCCAAAATACAATATTGTTGTATTAGTGTTACTAATCAGCAGTATTGATTATCGACTTAATTTTCAAATCAGAAATTGAAACCAAAATATACTTAGCAATATTCTGTTGACGTCATTTCAACGTCAGTAAACTATTCTGGGCTGTAGTGGTCTATTGTAATGGGTTCCATTAACAAACAATATCAATAACAATTGTTGAAATGTACAGTAATTAATATATTTCATTTAATTAAATCAAATTAAAAGAGCAGTGCTGATCCCTAGTGATAACTTAAAAATTACCCAAATATAGTAACATATTGCTTATCTTTTTACCTTAGCGTTAATATGGTATCAAAATTTCTTTATTTAGAATTCAGAATGCATGTATGAAACAAAATCATCAAATATTCTAAAGGTTTTATTTCACAGTCTGCACATAGATTTTGGATTAAATCCTGTAAACATGGACTCTATTGACTTTAAGTAACCCTGCTTACTAATGAGCAAAATTTGCTTAAACCTGAAAGTAACCTTTAGCATCAATCAAACCTGTCCATAATGTCTAATCTCAACAAAATGCAACTGTACAGGTAAAGGGTCCCCTAAAGTTAATGATGGCCAACACACAATATAATTATGAAACCTGTGTACTGCAAGCTGTGTACAACAACAAAACTGTTTATAGAAATTAAACTAGTGACTTTATTAACAAAAATAAGTGCTCAAGTATGAACATTAAAAAACCAAAAACCCACTCCAATGCAAGTTATCCATGACCTCATTTTGTTATTTGATGACCAAAAAGTTTCATTATCATGGCAGCTAATTTTGACAAATCTTCACACCTCTCTAATCCGCAGTAATTATTTGACTTACGTTTGATGATGACTACTGTTTCCTCTCTTGATAGACTACTATTTTGGCCATTATTTTTGTCTTTCAGGACTTGTATATCAGATGAAGACACCTGCAACAAGTAAAGCTCAATAAAAATTTCAAAATCTCTCTCTCTATATGTTTTTTTTAATTTTGAGACTATAAAATTAGGAAACTGATAATAATATGTTCAAAAAATCCAGGAAAGTATCTGCGATATATGTATTACTGGTTTATGATAAATTTTACCTAAATTCGTGTGCATTATTTACAAACAAAGAGCAAAAAAGTATCACTATCCAACATTTATTTTAGGATCATATGTACCAGAGCTTATTACAAGGAGCGGTATTCCATCCTTGTTGAAGGCCTTGTGGAGACCTCTAGATTTGTAAATTCCCTTAGTTTTTCTTATAGTTGGAGTGCAGTCTCTCTGACATTTTACACCATCTTTTCATTTTCATATCAGGTACAGGAATGTGACTTGGACACTTGATAAACTTATTGCAGAAGTATACAATAGAATACAGATGATTCTACAGAAGAATCACGACCCTGTTGGTATATAGCTTTGTTTGAAGTTTTAGTAAATTTTTACCAGTATTCTCCACTACCAGTAGACAGATTACTGGTAATTTATGAATGACATCAAACACCGTCCTCTCTTTTTTATAATCATTTCACAGACAAAGACAAATACTGTTGCTAATAACAAACACAAAATCTGCAAAAACTGGTTGTAAGTAATATAGTTATTCTACTTAACAGTGCATTAAGCAATTTCACATTGTGAACTTTTTAATTTTGTGCACAAATTTAAAAAAAAAATTATTGCATAAAAATGTAAGGAAAACTTGAATTAGTAGTATAAATTTCTCTTTGATAGCCAACGAAAATGTGAGAAGGCATCCTCTTTCTAACATGTACTTAATCCAACTCAGTGCAGTAAATGTAAAACAGAGTTTTTAAAAGAGTGAGGAGAAAAAACTTCCTAAAATGATCACAAATATTAACCCAATAATTTGCTGAGAAATGTTGAAAAAATTATAATTCAAAAGGCCAACTTGTTACTGTTTGCCCTCAAAATTTTGGTCATCCCAATTTCATTGTTTTCCTTTAAACAGATAAAGTGAACGAAAAAAAAGCATATTCACATGGCAAATGCTGTACACAAAAAGAAAATCTGCCCATACATTCCACATTCTTTAAGAGGAATAAGCTTGATTATTTTAATATAGATTAAGGAGATGTGGTATGATTGTCTATGAGAAACCCATCCATAACATGTAACTCACAAACTTCTACAGGTCAATAATGGACACATGTCCACACCCTACTGCAAGCTGTTAAAGGCCCCCAAAATCAACATTTAAGATGTCAGCTAGAAGGAAAAACTTTTATCTAAGTGGATCAGATAAAACTACATACTGTGCATTTATTACTAAAATGGTAAAATACTAAAATAATAATTTGGAGTTTGGAAATTGTTGAACAATGTTAGTAACCATCATGTGTTACATGTACTACCAATCTGTATATACTTACAACTGTAATTCTCTATATATAAATACATTATATCATTGATTACCACACAAACTTATAAATAAAACATTTAAATTGATTCCCAGATTTTTTAGAATGTTTTATAATTAATACAAGTACTGAAAGATCATACTTTTTTTGACACTTTTGATATTTGTCTTCCCTATGTTTAGATGTTACTTTCTGTGGTTTTTGCACCAAGCTTAAATGTATACACATTAAATTTGATATCTAGGATTTTGTAAAGATTACAATGGAAAAACAACACAAAACAGAAGAAATCTGAAGACAAAAGAAAACCAGATAAATAAAAAATAGATTGAAAATGTCAGTAAGGACAGAACGACAACAGCTAAGTATATTAGACAAACAAAAAATGGCAAGAACATGCCAGATACCAAACCATAATCCTGTACAGTGACAGTAAAAGAGAGGAGACATCAGAATGGCACAACACAGTACCTATACACAATAAGTCAACAACCAGACAAACACATTACAACACACACTGAAGTGCATAACATAAGTGAGAAATTCGGAAACAGTGCAATATACAGCACAAGCAGTATATGTGAAAACATGTATATAAAGCTGTGTACATTGTTTACTTACACGTGGTGTTGAACCCTGTCAATTTTACAACATATATGGAGTTTGTTGTGTGTAATTCTATGTAACCATCTATGATAATGTATAATTTTTATTCCAAATGCTTGCTTAAAGCTGTTTTTTTGCATAAAATTTTACTAAATTGCATCTGACAGACCAATGGAATAAACGATGAACTCTATTTTTTCTAAGACAGAACAAAAATAGTGGTTAATTTGTAATTTCTCTTGCCTTGAATTCCTTTCATATGTTAATCTTGCCTTAGAACTAACATTCAATAAATTCTTCAAATTCATTACAAAATTATATTATCCTTTATTAATCAACATGTTCCAGCTAATATTTCATATGAAACTAATTATTTAATTTGAAATAGACCTATTATTTCGGATCAGTAAACTTGCAAAATACAAGGATCAAATTATTAAATAAATCCTGGTGTTAGTTATTATTCTGTAATAAAGGACTATGATTAGATTTTAATTTGCCAGTGACAATAGTGGGTCTCGTGGGACAAATCGATACTAATTATCATCTACTACTGCTTCCTGACACCGATATACTAAGGTTCTTGGGTACATCATTTGACAATTTTTTCATGGACAACTAAAGGACATTTTAAAAAGGAGACAAGTAACATTCACACTAACAGAAAAAAGAAATAGTGCATTTAATTAATTATTAAATATCTAATGAAACTGGGAAGCTAGATTCAAAATTTTTTAAAAGTTAGCGATTTATGTCCATTTCAAATGTCAAAAAAAATCACATCAATGACTTGATATTTGTTGACCTTTGAGTGAAAATGGAAGGAGCGTGTAAAAAAGAGAATTCACAAAACAACCTTTTGAATTTTACACATGTTTTTGAAATCAATAGTAAGTTTTCAAATCTTGATGGAATTTGATGAAAGGTTCCTCAATTCATGTTCATACCTCATTATTGGTGTCAAAATGTTAATTTGTCATTTTTGGGGTTTTTTTTAATCTCATAAACGGTAATTTGAAAAAAATGAGATTATGACAAAAATCTGTTGGTGTTTGTTGCCTTAATCTTATGTAAAAATTTCAAATAAATCTTGTAAGTTGAGAAAACAAGCAGTTGAATATTATATATGATGGAAATTACATACAGATGCACAGTTTCTTTTTTCTTTGAGTATTTAACCCCCTATCATCTACATCCATCCCACCTACATTCCTCACTTTTCAAAAGAAAAAAAAAGAAAATCAAATAAAGTGAAAAAAGGATCTTAATTTTGTAAAGGAGTAGGTCTGGTAAAACACATCTTTTGTACCTACAAATTAGGTCATTTTTAAATACTGATAAAATAATATCCTAAATTATCACATAAATAGTACAAATATGCTTTTAAAAAATCCTGGTATTCTTTTGCAATTAAGTGTGCACATGCCAATTACTGACTTCATAAATACATGCTATATTCTGCAAATATTGAAGATCTTCCTATTTTTGTGAATTTCTGTAAGGTTTTCATTAGAATAAAGATTGGCTGTATATGTTTAATCAAAAAATTTACATAAATAATGTAAAAAACAAAAATACACAACATATTTAAGAATTTAAAGGTTAAACATGAACAAGGCCAGTACTTTAAAGGACAAAAACAAGGAAAAATAAATCAATTTTCACAAATTTGTTTGAACATGTTACACAGCTAAGTTTGGGCTGCTGAAAGGCCTGTCTGAAATGTTCTGACAAAAAAAAATTGTAATAATCACACACACAAACATATACTATGAAATTATACTTTGTAACCTGGGCAAAAAGAACTGGGCTTAAGTATTTTCAACTATTGGACCAAAAACAAGCCAGGCAGCACCTACTTCAACGTTAATACATATATAAATAAGCTATTTACATAATTTAATTCAGAAGTAAAAATGGCTAAAAAGGTGTGGATATACAAACATCTTGAAAAAAAACTCTTAAAATGGACACAAAAGTTCTAATTCCAGTGGTGTTAAATACATAATACATGAAAAGGGTCAACAAATTTACGTTTATTTGTACAAGATTTAGCTGTTTGCTACAATGTAGAACTTTAAGCCTTTTCTTAAATGTTACAAAACTAATTTCTTTGTGACAGATTTAGAACTAAAAGTTTAAACTTACATTTAGTTCCTGTTTGGAAAAATTGGTTTTGAATTTTGTAGATTTTTTCTCATATACTGGCTCCTGACTGAGTGATCCGGTTCCTGAATCTGGCTTTCGAGGGTTGGAATCGCTGTCTAAACTGAGATTATCACTCTCATCCCTGGGGGTTTCTTTTCCATTGGACTGAGAGCTACTTTTGCTCTCAACAGAATACCCACTGTCCTTACTGGGCATTTTAACCATTGGATTCCTACCCTTGCCATATTTGACTAGTGCCTGACCATTACTTGTATCTGTTTTTTTCTCAGTCTTGTCACTTTTGTCTGTCTTGGAAAGATCTTTCTGGTCTTTCAGTACACCAGTTTTATTTTTCCGGTGACCAGGATTCCACTTCTGTGCAGCTTTAGTTGCACTGGTCAATTCTTTCAGCTTTTGTTTTTCTTTTTCTTTCTCCTTTCTGTCATTCTCTTCTTTTTCCTAAAAACAAATGATAAAAAACTAGAAAACTATAGATATAACAATTCAATGAACATGTATTGTTAATTTGTGGTATATGAAAGTCAGCTGGTTGTTTTTAAATCACATTAAGATTCAAAGACATAGGATATGCTGTTACTCAATAAAAGAGAAAAGCCTCTAATATCATTTCAAGCAGATCACATCAAAATCAAATGCATTTGTTTTCTGTTGGTTTAATCGAGTTGCCAGAATATTCTTGTTCAAATATTTCATTTGAAACATAAATGAGCATAAATTTTAAGCAAGAGTTACTAGTTCCTATGATCTTACATAACAAACAAGAGTCAAACTTTCTTTACTCAATGTTCAACATTATTAACAATCTTATTGCTGAATTTTACCTTCTCATGTAATGTTTTATTAGAACATTAGAATATTTGAAATGTTAATATGGAGAGACAATGATATCACTTGTCCAGAGAGACATTTCTAGCTGTATTTATGTAATTTGATAATTGTGTTGCTGTTTAATGATGTATTCACTTGTATGATTTTATTTTCACAATGACTTATTTAAGCAATTGTTATTACTTTGTTTGCCGGTTATATTCATTTACAATTCACTTAATTGTCAACAAAACCAGACATGTACTTATGTATGCAGTGCTCAATGACATAAATAAAACCTGTATTCAGTTGCACAGTAAGTGCTTCCTATCATTATAAATCAAATTCTCTTCGGTACAATAGTGCACATATTCCTAAGTATCCCTTAAAGTTCTTATTGTGCATCATAACAGATGAGATTTCAATTTTGAAAATTTAAAAAGAATGTCAAATCTATAGTACCCAATAACACTTCAAACAGAATGTCAAATCTATAGTACCCAATATCACTTCAAACAGAATGTCAAATCTGAAATACCCAGTAACACTCCAAACAGAATGTCAAATCTGAAATACCCAGTAACACTCCAAACAAATCAAAATACCAATTAATGTAAACAGTAGTAGTAGGTCTTACAATAAGGGTCTGTGTAGAAAACTTTAAAAAAAAGGATGAATATTTCATCACTGGAGCAACTACAACCATCTCAACCTGGGTAAAAGGAAATAAGTTCATGCAATTTACCATTAAATCATCATATCCCCTTGGCATGTAGAAAAATACAAATTGATATAAAGGAGTAGGTTCGATAAGGACCATTTTCGGCCTCAAAAATAATGTTTAGTATAAATTTGAAGTTTTACATTTTTTGCAAACTATAATATCATGTCTTTAAGACTTAATTTACCTTTTTGTTAAAATTTGTTAGATTTAGTCGATTTAGTGATTTTTAACTGTTCAAACTTCATCCAAAAACGGGAAATCCAACAAATAAGCCGAATATTGTCCAATTTTTACTCATTTTGCGCTATTTCAGTATTGGCCGCACACGTTACACCTCGATTTTTACATATATTATGCAGTTAAGTCAGTTACATCATATGTGTAAATATTTTGGTGTAACACACATTTTGCCAATACGATTAGATCCAAAAATCTCCCAAAATCAACAAAAATATAAGCATTTTTGAACATTTTGGAAATTGAAGTATTTTGATGACGTCATGGCTAAAGCACGTGAACTTTAATACCAAAAAGAAAGCTGCACATATTAAGAGCATTTATTTTTCTAATGAACAATCACTTTTAGATGATATTAAACTAAGGTTTTCATTATGTGTAAATTTCTGGGCCGAAAACAAACCTTACTAGACCTTCTCCTTTATTCCCCCTCCCTCATTTTTGATAGTCATCAATTACTGAATTTATGTCGTATGAATAATAATGATTTAATGGTATATGGGAAATGGAAGAGGAATCATTTCATTCTAGGGTGGAATGATCTTCTGGTGTAAATCAGCCTTCTAATGCAACAGTATTTGTTACGTCAAAATGACAAAATTTTCATGGCATCAAATCCATGTTTGATGCAGCTGGAGAAACTGCCCACACACTAATGTATTTTCCATATTTAAAAAATATCAAGATTTAATGTAGTTATATTCATTTGCATTAGAGTGGAGTTATTGTATTAGAAGATTTGCCAGCATTGATTTTGATTTGATGGTTGCAAATAACTGTTTACTGGCTCCACTGACATGTTGCCAGTAAACTCAATTTGCGACTATCAAATCTTCAATTGATGCTGGCAAATCTTTAAATACAATACTGTTAAATTCTAATTAAATGTTAGCACTCGGTCATGTAAATTCAAGTCCTTTAATTCACTCATTTAATTTAACAAACCTTTTTCTCATCCTCTGCCCTTTGCTATGTTTGCAAAAATAAATGAAACATAAAAATTATTCAAGAAAGGGCAAATTTAGAACTATACAAAACATCATTTTTTCATGTAATAGATTTGAAGTATTTCCATACGAAAAAATAAAAATTTTATCAATTGATATTGTTACACTTATTTTACTATATTTAGGTTCCAATAATTTGTAATAACTATGGTACAGTGGAATATTTTTGCAAGGATCTTATATTCACATCATCCAAAACCTTTATAGTTATAAACATTAAGACTAAATAAAATTTACAACAATACTTAAGTACAACAGCAAATTTTCCAAATTACATGAGAAAACTGCCAAATTCTGAACTTTGAGAACATAACCCTCTATACTGTAATTCATTTTTTGGCACAGGAACATTCAAGCGTATGTCAGAAAAAATTTAATGTACTAGTATGTTACTTTAAATATCAGTTTAAAATAAGTTATTTTCAATTAAGCTAATTGACAATAAAATCATAATCATAAAACACTGAACAAAACACAGAAATTTATGTCAACATTAAATTCATTTTTATATTCATAAAAACATACAGCAATTCTGAAATTTTTCAAATCATGTTCATAATAAATAAATTCAGCCAGCTTATCAAAATTCACTCAAAATATGCCAAAATTTTATACACACATTGCACATATATTTAGCTAAAACCCTAACATTTTATTCAATATTTTCCCTTATTGTATTATGTTTATTTAAGCTTCTTCAAACAATGGACAGTGAAGACAGCATGCAGTTAGCCAATATAAAATTTAATCATCAATTTAATTAATAATAAATGCAGAACTCTTTTGGGCTAGAATTATCTGGATTATGCATAGTCAGATCCATCTCAATCAAAACCAGGATCTAAAACCCATAAAATCAACTAATCGCTTAAAATGACAAATAAACCTTAATCATAACCTGACAATTTCAACCAGGACCTGCAACTGGTAACTGGAGATGGAAGATACCAAAGGGAAAGAAGAAAGTCATAAGGCGGATATATATAAAGAACAATGAATAACTAATATTTTGAAAAATCATCCCTTATCATAACCTGACAATCTCCATGCCCGTAGCCAGAAATTTTCAAAGGGGGACTCGAAGCGATCTTCACGGCCGGGGGTCTGGAATATTCATGCAAAATCCTGCAATCTGGCCTTTTGCCTGGCATTTTTAATTTCAGGAAGTCCTGTTTTTTAGACTTTAATAGTCAAACTTCTATCTGAACTTGGAGTTTAATAGTGCTTATGGGTTTTCAAGGGGGGGTTCGACCGTACCCCTCGAACCCCCCTTGGCTACGGGTATGATCTCAGATAGGATACAAAATAGTAAAATCAACTAGCATGTCATAACCACAAATCAACTTTGATCATAACCTGACAATCTCAGGTAGGATACAAAATAGTAAAATCAACTAGCATGTTATAACCACAAATCAACTTTGATCATAACCTGAAAATCCCAGAAAAAATACAAAATAGGAAAATCAACTAGTATGTCATAATTATAACCACAAATCAACTTTGATCATAACCTGACCATCTCAGGTAGGATACAAAACAGCAGAATCAACTAGCATGTTATAAGGTCAAATCATCTACTGGATAAAGACATACTGACAATAACAAAACTTTTAATCAGAAACTGCAAAACAACTTGAACTCAAATCCTATTTCCTATTGTCTTGAAGCTTGACTTATAACAATTAGAATATTAAATCAAAAGAATGTCACATTTGGTCCCAATCTAAAGAAATCAGCAAGATGAGATCAATCATAATCTAAACTCTGCAAGGTATAAGTTAGTCTTAAAATCAATTAGAAGCTAAATAAGATCTAACACCAACATGAAGCACAACCATCCTAAAGCTGGTATAAATCAGTTTCTTAATGCCAACAGGGCAATACACACATATATGGCCAAAACTGACCACCTTATAATGATATCAACCCAATGATTAGCCAATATAAAGCTGAAAAAATGTTAAGCTGACATTATTCCTGCATTATTCTGGTTTACCTGTGCATCCTCAGCCTGTAAAATATCACCATCAATTGTTTACATTTTAGTTAGGTATTAACAACATATTGCAAATGATGTTGGTAATCTTGCAGGTTGACATGAGAGATATTTAAGAACAATTCAGGATGTGGCCTGTGACAGAAAACAAAATGCCAACAAGAGACCTAACATAGATGTATTGCATTAACTTATCACACAGATGATGTTTCATGTTATTTGACATGTGAATTAAGATATGATCTGATTCAGCAGGAAACAAGATAATGCAGTATGATGGATCATATGACAGCAAAATGTACACAAGGAGATAGCAATTACTCTGTTGTTCCATCAAATTGTCCCTGGGTTGAAAAAGTACAAACACAAAATAACCCTTATCAGAACAAGAACTGTCTTCCATTTAGGTTGAATTTTTTTTTCATAAGTGTCAGGTAACACCTCTACAATAATAAATTATAATGAAAGCAGAGAATTATTTAAATTAAGAGTTAATCAAAATTATGGAAAATTAACACTATAGACTAACTCCAGTCTCTACTGAATATTTGCTCAAATCTGTTTCTTGTCAATGTTGGATATTAAAAGAAGCAAAATTCGATTGCTTCAGAAGCAAATATGTCTTGATATCTTTCAGAAATACTTTCATGTTAAAATTTATAAAATCAGTTTTGGTTGATTTAAAAAAGGATACTTATACTTGATTTCTGTCAATTAAAATCTCACAGCAATTAAAAAATCAAGATCTTTTATTAGATCAATTGTCCCGAGGAAAAAATACTAACAGCTCAAAGATATCTGAAATGTTTATTCTCACTGAATTATAGATCTCTCGTTGAATTATTTGTGGACCTTGTTTTGCACAGCATTTCTGCTAATAATAGTTTATCTTATATTATAGTTTGATAAAAATTAGAAATTTCACATGAGTCCTATATTTTAAAACATAGTTCGGTTATGCCTACTACGAAAATTGGCAGAAGATGTCAAAAGATATTAACGGGGCCAATCAGTTACTGTTTCAGGAACTGTTTGGCTGGGATGTCATATACAATACTGATAAAGTGCAGTCCACATAGTTTGATTTTTAAATGAACTAAACCGTTTCAGAGGAGAAAATATAACTATGACAGAATCAATCTGATGGAAATAGTTTAAGCAATTCTATGTCAAAAATTGAAGCATTAATTATAATGCTCATTGTTCAAGTGATCTTTACCTTTTTAAATATTTCTTTTTAATTGTATCACACAATTATCAGGGCATAGGGATTTAGTCTGGTTTGAAATTTCTGATAACCATTAGGTAAATTTGGTGCAGTTTCATAAACTTATTCAAGATAATGTCACTCAATGTGGTTGTCATCACACAAAGAACAGTCTTAAATAACAGTAAATATATTCAAATCAATTTCCAAAAGAAAACACAATTTTATGAGGAGGACAATAAAATCTCTCAAAATACATGTTTTTTTAACAATACCTGGATTTCTGTCAATTCAATGGTAGTGTTTGGACATGACATTTAAATTAAATATATAATGCACATGTTTTTGTGTGTTATTTGACTTGTATCATTTAAAAAAAAACCAACAAAATACACATATATAAATTGTGCATGTTAATTACATTAAAGGAAGTCTGATGCAGGATAACATCTTATTAAAAACCCCATCAAAATGTACACTTTCTATATATTAAATCTAGACAAGTACATAGTACAAAAAAGTCTAAAAACCAACCTTATTCCTCTAGTGACATGAAGCAGCAATGAATAGAAAAAAATATATATGTTATTTTAATTTATCTGACATCATAAAATAAAAATATTGATCCCCTTCAGGGATAGCATTTCATTCAATATTCATGGACTATATGTTTGTCATCTTAGAATAAAACATAGACCCCCCTACAGGATAGGGCCAGATCCAACATTCAAGGACTTAATTTTTGTCATCTTAGAATAAAATATTGATCCCCCTACAAGGATAGGAACACATTCAATATTCATGGACTTTATGTTTGTCATTTTAGAATAACAAATTGATCCCCTACAAGGATAGGACCACATTCAATATTCATGGACTTTATGTTTGTCATCTTAGAATAAAATATTGATCCTCTACAGGATAGGACCATATTCAATATTCATGGACTTTATGTTTGTCATCTAAGAATAAAATATTGATCCCCCTGCAGGATAGGACTATATTCAATATTCATGGACTTTATGTTAGTCAACTTGGAATAAATATTGATCCCCTACGAGGATAGGACCACATTCAATATTCATGGACTTCATGTTAGTCAACTTGGAATAAATATTGATCCTCTACAGAATAGGACCAAATTCAATATTCAGAAATAATTTATAAAGTACAAATAACCTGAGAAATTTAATGCAACATTTTCTATCAAAGTCCATTGATTGTTTACAAGTGATAAACAATAAGCTTTCAAGAAAATTTCCATTGCAAATTTGGGTTAACCACAGAAATAATAAGAGGACAAAATAATTCAACCACATGATCTGTGCTTTTCCTGTTGTAATTTATCTCCAGTTTGCTTTATCAATGTAAAACAGATTAATTAAACTTTAATTTATCCTCTTTTTTCTTCCTTGCAATGAAGCTTTCAATACACAATTACCACAATAAAATGCTCTGAACATAAAAATTCAATTAATTCTGAACATTATGTTCCGTCCTGCAAAGATACAAACACTTACCAGAGACAAATCCCAGTAAATAATTAATGAAATTACAGCAATATCAAAGTTTAATGGACTAGCCTGGCTAAAATATCTGAATTAATTAGAGAAATGGATTGGCATTTACAGTTCCCAATATGCTAGTCTATCCCATATATATCCAGACCTTCTTTTTAACCATGGTGTGGATCTAATGTTAATGAACTTTCAATGTCAAAAACAATTTACATTCTGATACCAAATTATTAATCTAATAAAAATATATGAAAAAAGGTTTCCAAAATTAGGAGATGTGGAATGATTGATTGTTTGTTTGTTTGCCTGGGGTTTAACGCCACTTTCAACAATATTTCAGTCATATCGTGTGGGTCAGTTTTACTGG
>JARWCS010209429.1:0-13826 GCA_034783895.1 Geukensia demissa | reverse complement strand
TATAGTCACCATAAAAGAAAAAATAAAACTACAAACATACATGTATAGCAGACGGATAGACTGAATAATCAAACCAATTTTATCCATTTTTATCCGCAAATAAATAAAGGAATAGATCAGAGAGAATATGAGCATGATAGATACACATTAAGATATTTAGTTTGTAAAAGACACGACCGCAAAACGTAACAAATATTTCGTCGATGAACCAATAAGGAAATTCAACATCCGTCTTTGTAAAAGTGTTTCGCAACCTCAGCGTCCTCAAAAATAACGTCTTGACCAATGAAGTTTAATCGGAACAATGACGTTCCTATAATGGACGGATTGCCAGTACGTGCTTTTCCAGCAAAATCTTGACGTCACTATACAAATATTTGGACGCCACAATGTAAAAATACGCCATTTACACCGATTGACCCGAGGTCATTCGGACAAATTCATTCATGAAATGGAATGTGTAATACGTCTTTGCCATTGAATTTCTGAAACGGTCCATTAAGAAAATCAATGATATTGCGTACCTCATACAGCTTTACAGTACTTTTTAAAGACACATACTTGTGTTTTTAGAAAGGGTTATCACTTCCCATAACCATATAAATTCAACCGTTCACCTAAATTAAAGTTTTCAATTTGTCTGTTAACAGAGAGGTTTTGATAAGAAAAAAAATAGCGATGTAAAGGTTAGGGAAGTCCGGTTCAATGCTGTTTCAAGAGAGGAAAAAGTTTCATTAGTCTAACAGATCTTTAAAATGTCTTAAAAGTCACAATGTATTCACTCCACAGGGTAGAGTAGTTTCAGCTTTAATCTGATGTCCGTTGTAATTGCTGATAAAACATTTGTCTGCAAGCTGATAAATGTTTATAGAAGCAATTGTCAGAATTATGTATCGTTCAGTAAGTAGAATATATGAATAATTTCTTTGTCTCTAGCTGAAGTTATAAATGGAAGATAATACCGGTTAGTTGTACATCTTCGAATTGTAGAATATATAAACTTAAAATATATGTTTTACCTTCAGTTCCATAAATGATGGATTGTGTGTCTATACTAATCAGGACAGAGATAGGCCAAGGAATATTCCAAATCCACAAGGTAACGCAAAACCTAACATGTGTAGTGTGATATTTAATTTTTCAACATTTAAATTTGTATCACATGAATTAATGTAACAGTTTTGGTTCACATTTTTGATGCATTTTCGTTTTATGCATTTTTAGTTCAGCTACAAAAAACCATTTTCGGTAGATGCCAGATTTTAACCAAAATTTTAGTGAGACCGGGAAAGCCAAATGAATAGTTTTCACAAAGGAAAAAGAGCATATTCGTCAATTTTATCTACGTTTTTTATTCTCTTATAAAACTGCTATATTTACAATGTATATTATCACTTTTCTTTCGTATACATGTAATTACTGTTTTAGCGGTGGTCTTCCAAGTGACCATACAAAACAGATACAAGCTAAACAAAAAGCTGAGGAAATTAGAATGTTCAAATGACCCTCAAGAAGATCAGCAGTCTGTCTTACCAAAACATAATGCTTCATATAACAAATTAAAGGTAATAATTCATCAATATAAAAGGTTACACAAACCCAAATGGTTAAATGACAAGCAAACCGCGTTACCTTCATGATTGACAACATGCAAAATTCTCACAGGAAGGTAAAGGTACTAAACAGGAATAAAATAACAGCATAAAATCATCTTTATAGCATATTAATATAACTCATTTGTTCAGACATCAAATGTGTGTTAATTGTTGTATGCGTTATCTTTGTTATACATGAAAAATTGTCTCAGGAAAAGTGCTAGCTAAGATCTTTTCGCTCAAATTGTAATAAATTTGTATCTTGTAAAACTTAACATTTTCTTCATTTACCTGCCATCAGCCAACTAGACATTTTACGAGACATTTCAAACAAAACACGGCAATAAATCATAGACAAAAGTGTTCTGACCTTTCGTCATTTCTTTTTATCTTCTACGGGTTCCAAGTTAAAGCGATCACAGTGCTATAATCAGCTTCAACTTTGACCTTTGACCTTGATATTTTTTGTACACACATAGATCAATGATCAATTGTTTAAGTTTCATGACCTAGGAGTTTCGAGAAAACAACGTTTTCGAGAAGTGTTAATCTTCCAGGGGATATTACATATAGAAAATGCATTGGGATCGTTTGGGTCCAAATATAACGAAGTTGTATCTTGCGACACTGAACATTTTCCTCATTACATTTCATCAGCTATCTATTACGGTTTCTGAATTTTTGAAGCGATAACAAGGTTTACGGTGACGGAAAAATTTCGGATATGACCCTCAGCAAGCAATTATTATTATTATTATATTGCTTGATACTTGCTTCCAAAGATCATTTAGACATATCGCGTACAGTTTTGGTCAGAAGAGTTGTAAAGTTGGCGAGAAAAAAATAATGATAATCAGAAAAAAGACAATAGGGTCTACCAAGAAAGGTGGGCGCTCATGTATGGTTTATCAATACTATTGCATTGCAAATCTGTCTTTATTAAGAGGAAATGCTTTATTAAACGTTGGTTTATCAAAAAAAATTATAACGTTTTGAATCGAATATCACCTCTTAAAAGCTAGGGGATATATTGGAATCACCATGACTGTTCATCTTGCCACATATCTCAAAAACATTACGACTCTTAATTTGCTGGCTGGATTTTTTCAACCTTTAATTTTGCTGTCAGTTACTTCTAAGTGCAGAAAGTTCAACATGTTTTGAACAATACACGCTCGAACAGAACAGTGGTATTCATTTGTGAATTTGCTCAGTTCTGCTGCGTTTTTTGCGTTAGGGTACTTTTCCCGTTTTTGCGCTTTTAACTTCTGTGCAAAAATCATACCAACCTTTGCACCCATACAATGTCTTCTAATACGCAAATTGCAAAATACTTCTAGAAAATATCCAAGTTAACAATATTTCTAGTTTTGTTTTACACTCTTTCTGACTCGACGAGTGAAAGTCAGATTTGAAACACTAACTTGAAATGTTAAAGGAAACTTTCGCGATGTCAGTACATCATGTTGTCTCTTCTAATTCTCTGCGTACTATGCCTCGTCCTCGAAGTTAAATGTCTTACAGTTTGTTTATTAAGTTAGTTTCGACCATTGTCACAGGTTTGGGCCCTCACAATTATTGTATGTGTAACCCCGCCACATCTTTTATGTGCCTGTACAAGGAACCTATTTCAAGTGGACGTCTGTAATTTAATGATAGAAATTAGGGAGTCTTTCGCCATCTGAAAACGAACGCAAATAGGTGGT
Source organism: Geukensia demissa (assembly GCA_034783895.1). NCBI lineage: Eukaryota > Metazoa > Mollusca > Bivalvia > Mytilida > Mytilidae > Geukensia > Geukensia demissa. Next base: position 10,525 of record JARWCS010209429.1, on the reverse strand, counting down.
ATTTATATTTTCTAAAATTGCAAATATTCAATGGCAATTATTCATCTTTCGGTTATAATACATTTTATTCCCGTTTATTTAAAGTACATGTTGTAAATTACGATTATTTGTTCAAATTTAGAACATTCACAATTGTCAAAGAAGGTAACTCTGAATAATTTCTTTTTTATAGGATTGTACTGTCATGTGAACTCTTACAAGAAAACGAGATCCGTGACCCCAATTTTCCTTTTTAATCTCTTGAAATATATAATAAAAACATAGTTTTTTCTTTATATTTTAGTATTCTGTCGTTTTATGGTCTATATTCTCATGAAATTATAGGGGTTACCTATATATTCTATAGGAAATGAAACCGTCCAGAAGTTTAAAATTGAGTTGGGTGACTTGTAATCTTTGTTGTTATTTTTTAAAATTGCATATTTTAATTCATCTTTACGTGGAAAATTAAATCTACTTTTATTGAAACCCACCATCCTTTTCAAGTGTTATTTTTTAATATTGTTTATAGTTATCTGTCCGATGATTTTTACATATGTATATCGTCATATTTTGTTTTTCTGCCACTTTACATCCTGCTTTGTGGTATTATTTGTCATTATTGAAGGCCTGTATGGGACTTGTATATGTTTGTACATTAAACGTTTTTGATGGATGTCTCATAGACAATCATACCAGAATTCAGTTTCATAAAACATCTTGAATTTAGATTCTACACAAATCTTTGAGTTGTCTCTCAAATATTCAAAATTCTGGAGATTGATTGGTCAGTTTTTTACTTGAAGAAAGTTGAGTAAATCCTCATAATTGAAATGTTTCATGAATCTGAAGCCACATCTAATATTTATGTATGACTTATCTACATACACTATAATATTTAATTGTTAGTCGAAAAGAAAAATGATAAAGTCTCAAGCATTTTTCAAGCGGACCATTTTTACGATATGGTTGCACTATATTGATAATTATTGGCACACCAACGAACGAATCCGACACAATTCAACAAATAACACAAAATTATCTACTTCCAAATGTAGATTTCAGCAGACGCAGAGAACAAAGATAACGAATCAGAGCAGAAACGACAGTTTGGAAAGAAAGTCCGATATGGCGAAATTATCCAGGTATTTTAATACTTAAATGTATCTAGAACGTACATAATTTAACGAATTTAAGTAATAAAAAGTTAGCTGTATTTCTCTAATTCTTATGCATTTTAACTCTCTCGGCCGGTTTATTAAAAAGTAAGATTTATCAAACCGCGTGTTATGATTATCAACGGCACTTGCATTTAGTGGACTTTGAGGTAAGGACGCAAGAGTTTCAGGCAACGGATAAATCACTGCACTAAAGAATTAATCTTTTTGTTAAACCACTGTTTATTGCAATTTCGGTAGTTAAACCTTCAATTTTCTCATCAAGGTTCGAAAGTGAAGGTTTAACCATCTCGATTGTAGAAAATACAATTATCAATGTCTAACAACTTAAGATTTCTGATTTATTTAAAACATCGTGACTAATACTTATGTCTACTATATTAACAATCATCTGGCGTGAAAAATGAAAGTATTCGGTCTACAAAAAAACTGATAGTCAAATATTTTAAAGAATTTTGTATATTTTACACAAATAATGATTATAAGCAGCAAGAAAGTTTAATCAGTACTGTTAATCCTGCGTTTAGGCCACTCCAAATTTATTTCTAGTTCTTTTAATATTTAGTGATAAAAGTAGGCGCGAGCGAGCAAAATGTTGGAGCGCAATCTCAACAACTGATGAGAACACAACAGTTTGAAGTTTTTCCTTTATTTTTGTATTATTTTAGGAGTGAGCGAGCAAATTTTAATTTTTATATTTAGAAATTACGATGAAAATTTCTAAAAAGTGAAAAAAAGGTTGGAGCGAGTAAAGTTTATTTTTAAATTTTGAACCCATAAGCGAATCCATTCGTAACGAACATAACGTAGCGAAATTGCGTTTAAAAAAATAGCATGTTTTAGTATTGTGCGAAAACCGATACAAAATTAAATTAATTTGTGCAAATATGTTACTTTTTTTATCAGCAGAATTTATATAGATTGTTGGATAGTTGTTTATGTTTGTAGCTGTGTCATGTTTTCACCGGGAAATATCTCCATTCAAGTACAACACAGACTAGCCAAATAGATCGCAATAACATGAAGGTAAATAACCCGGCTTATAGAAAAGTCACTTTTTATAAATATTTCAAACAGTCATTTTTAAAGTGGTGTATGTTGTTTTTATAAAACCTCAAAGTTTATATTTACACGTAATAATATTGACTTTTAGAAGTATTGTGCTTAGGTCAAACAAATGACAGCTAAATATTGAAATAAATCTGATTTTTAAATTTGGCATCATTCAAAAGAAAGAAGATGGAATTTATGCCAGAAACACACTATCCATAACAAATATTCCGAAGCCAAACTTAACTGCGTTTAATGAGCTTTTCTAAATTTACCATCATTAGACACGCTGGGGCCAAAAATAGAAAGATCAGTCAAAATTTATGAATTTGTAGTTACATTCATAGTCCAAAACATCAATTTGTACAGTTGATGATATAATGAAAGCCAATAATCCAAAGATAAAAATAAAAATTTTTTACAAATATCAATGTTGTAGAGATGTAAACTGTATCTTTCCAACATTCATTCTATGACCTTAAATTGAATTATGACAATGCACAGAACTCTCTAGTGACTATATAGGCATTTTTGCTTATGTAGCTTCCGTCGGTTCTTAGTGCACGCACCTGTTCAAAGCATCTCTGGTCGAAACTAAAAATCATTAGGATCAAATAAAAAGTATAATTTGTGATTATAGGTATCTCTATTGGATTACAATGCCAAAAATGCACAGTTCAAGATACTCCCTCGATACAAAGTCAAATCGGAAGGGGAATTTGTAAGTATTGGTTAATAATGTTTCTATGATAAATCGATGTATCACTTGTTAAATAACGATTTAAAGCAATTTCTCACATATAAGTAATGTTAGTATAACTTTTTTTGCCAGATTACTTTCAGATAGCTTACATAATTAATCTCTAAAATCTTTTATCAAATTAGGAGTATATAACTTAATTTTCCTTTCATCACAAATATAAAGGAATATACATATATATGCACATTTATAAAAGAGCACATCGAGGAATAATCTGCAAAACTTTTAAAATTAATGCAAAATAAACTAGGATTAGAAATTAAATATTAAAGTCTTTGTTTTCTTGATATTAGGTCCAGTTATTTGATCAAGTGATGTTTGAAAGTGTAAAATCAATCGGGCATTATCTGCATTCGAGTGAACCTTACCAGATTGACCACTTGTCAACAGGGTATATATGGAATGTTAATTATAAAAATTCTCATATCAAATTTGGTACCTAGATACATAGAGGCTTATTACATTGTCATCCGTATACAATTGTCTTCATCTTCAAATTTCCCGGACTGTCGAGAAATGTAAATGACATAGGCGAATGTAATGAAATTTATTCTCTCTAATTTATTGACTTCTAATTTTCTTCTATTGTTGGAATTCAAAATGGTAAGAAAGTAGTTCCTTTAAGTCGGCCAAACTGCATTTGCCGTTGTGACGCATTTTAATATAAGTTTTGATCATTTTATAATTATGTAAAATGTTCTTGCCACGTAAATAAGTTGTTTTAAATCATTTTCAGTTATACTCTAGCGACGAACATTTTCGAAAAAAAGGAGGACCTCAATTTACACTTCAGGTTTTCAGAATTTGAATATTATTGGTTTTTTTTTTATTTTTGATACACATACATCAACTTCTAAATTTTCTATTATCTTTAGGTGTGAGTTAAACCTTGGAGTAGAACGATCAAGTTTCACCTTGATAGGTAGTTACAGAGACTATCCAGACAAATATCACTTCTTGAGGGTAGGCTGCTTTTGTTAACCTTATATTGATCTTATATCTGAAAGGAAAAATGAATCTTTTACAGATAAAACACGGTTTTTTGGGTTTTTTTTATTTAAACATATTTTATTAATTAATGCATGATATATAATACAAAACAATAATATAATGATACTGTTAATAATTAATTAAAGGGACCGGGAAACAAGTAAAAAACTTATATTAACCCCTTTCCCTAAAAAACACGATTATAACGCAGATTTGGAAACACCACATTGAAGCTGGGTTTGTTATTCTTATGTGATCTATAAAGACGAATGATCGTTTTCTTAACCAGTTGCGAAAATTGTGTTAGTTTCGCACAAGTTTTACACTTGATAAATAATAATGTTCTTGTGCGGTTTACATAAGAAAAAAATTAAATGCTAAGTAAACCACACTTATCTATGAAGCAGATTAAAAATTCATGACAAAGTCATTTTAGTTATTTCAGATATTGAAAAAAATTACATTCAATTAAGAGATTCTGTGTCAAATGTCGTTTTATTCCAAACTGCGCTTGTTTTTTATTCCAAAAATCTAACAGTTAGAAATAAGATATGCCTTCACTTTTGACTTATACTTAAAGGGCGGCTGTATAGTACGTTTATTTCATAAAGAGTTAGAAGCATACCTGTTAGCAGAAGGCTTGTTTGATGAAGGTATCCGTGAGAACGGTATGTATGCAATATAATAACTGAATACAAGATAATACTTTAGAATAATTGATTTGGTTTTATAAGAAGATTATGACTACAATGTAATATATATAATTCCAGATATTTCATGAAATCACAAAACGTAATTCGTCATAAGAAAAGAGTGTAATGAAAGACAGTATGATTTCGAAACGTGGTGCATCAATTAGATGTCCATTGCGCCAAATTCGGCTACCTGTTTTGGATTTCAGACATTCTATTACTATGTTTGGATCTCGGACTGCCTATATTTTGGTTCTAATACGACTGATGAGAGGTAACACCTTGAATTTCACATAAAGCATGACACAATCCACCTTACTTATGTAGCTTTGGTAAACCTGTATAATGTAACGTTGGTTTTTACAGTCCATTTCCGTATCCGTGCTTTTGATCCGTACAATCCAAAGACTATATCACCATCTACCTCTGGAATCACGTATTGGCAGGTTGAAGCAGAGTCAAGTATCATCAATGGTTTGTACATAAAAATAAAGTTGTCTAGATCTGCAACACTAAAAAGGTTCAAATCCTAATTTGAAAGCTTTTATTTTAATGAATAAGTGGCTAAATAATTCTCCATACTTACGCAACATCGTTAAACTTCTATAATGCAGACAATAAAAGAACTTTTGAACTCAATCATTTTGATGTATTTATCGAATATCTTCTTGTATTGTCAGGGAAAATGTCCTCTTTAAAACTATTTTTTTAACGTTTAATGATATATGTCAGATTATGTGGTTTTGAGCGAACACAATTGTTTGGGATATATTCAAATGGTTGTACTGCAATATCAGTGATTAGCCAAGGTAATAAGAAATTCGGTAAAATTTTAGAAGTATCTTTATATATTTTAGTCAACAGTTTGTTCTCATTTAAGGTGATATTATCAAATGGGAACAACAAATTCGATTGCGCCACATGACAACAAGAAAATACCTGTGCCTTGACAACAATCTTGACGTTGGTTTAATAGATGACAACAGTGATCCAAGGACCGTGTTCAGGTTTCATTCTGTAATCAAAGAAATGGATGAAATAAAATTTGAGAGTTATACAAGAATAGAACATATGTTAACTGGCTGTTGGCTGCATGCTTTAAAAGGCGAGTCATCTAGTTTAGAGATATTTTGCAATACTTACCAGTTTGCTATCAGTCATTGCTAAAACTATTTTAGTCTGGATTTCAACGGTGGTTGTATTAAGGCCAAATTGTAAACCTAATAAAAATGACAAAATGTTTGCTAGATGTACATGGAATAAGCTATAAACCTTTCATTATATCAAATATTCGTTTAAAGATGTACCCTTATTTTCACAACTGTATATAGATATATGATTAACATGATACAGTTTTTTATTAGGGTAGATTTACCAAAATCAAGACGCTTTTTCATTCAAGTTTTTTAATCCATAGAAACTGAAGTTTTCACTTTTGTGAAAGCAGAATGGCAATAGTCTCCCTAATGTGATTATATTCACAAATTCTGTTTCAAATATTATAATCACTTTTGTAGAGCTAAAACATTTTAATTTTATCTATCAAAATTCATACGAAATCAAAGATGTTTCTTGTGGAATAAACCATGATCCGGATACTCAAGTTGAGTATCAAACATGATGTGGACAGTCGCCTTTAGCCAGTTTTCAAGTTTGATGTTTTTATAGCCGTGATAAACAAAAATTAGAATATAATAATCAGTATTTTTTCTTCCTGAAGAGTGATATATTACTCATATGGACAGAAAAAATAATATTACTATTTACCGTGTTATTTATAGATGCAAACCCCGAACCGGTTAGCTCAAAATTTTGCATTCACATTTTAAGACCTTACCACCAGTGTAAGATGTGAATAAACAACGGCACGCACAGAAAAATTTATAAACAACAGAACGCACAGTTATGCAAACAATGGCAATACGCTTTTATTTCTTTTAATATGATAAAAATTAACTAGAAATCGATATTTGATATATTGGAAAAGCGACATTCTACCTAAATAGCCACTTAAACTGTATTATTACAGTTCTGATAATTCAATCGTCGAAAAACTCAATCTTCCAAGGCTCGAAAACTAAAAAATGTTAAAAAAATTATCGACTGTGCAAAGTGCCTACCATCAACGCCTAACAAGATAAGATTATATATTTATTTTAACTGTAATTGAATGCAATGTATGCATTAAAATACGAATAAGTACCATAATTCTTCTTTTGTGTTGTTACAGATCAACCATACCATGTTAATGGTAAAGACACGGACAAGAAAGAGCAGTATAACGATACCGAAAGGTTACGAAAGGTATTCGTTGATTTTTTTTTGTCAGAACAACAAGAGAAAACTGTCAAAACTAGGTATCTATATTAATCTGTTTAACGGAAATGGGGTTTGTTCTAAATTAACACTTTATTAGATTCGCTAAGTGTAAAATATCATGGACTTAAAATGAAAGAATAGATAAAATTGTATATTATCACTATTTGTAAAGTTAATAGCCATAAGTGGCAAAAATGTTCAGACAATATTTCTCTTGTTTCTTTTTATTACCCAGTTCTTTTCTCACATTAACCGATATGTGAAGGTATTTTTTTACGTTTTTAGATACACAAAAATATAAGCAGCCTGAAGTTTACTTATACAATTATGAACTTGTAAAAAGAGTGACAACAAAATCTTCAACTTGTGAGGGTTGTTTTCCTGACAAGTTCAAACTTCCAATTGTCCATCAGTTTAGATAGTCGTATATGTTCTAATAAACTTGCATTTAATCAAATGACCGGGGAATTGATTTCAAGCAATGTGACAATGTTATCTCTGTGAAAGTTTAATTCGAAGATCCCTGTTTTCAATAACTATCTTTGGCTGTTGGGTTCTTGAATTCTTAATTTCAAATTTAGCATAGTAAAAGCATAAAGAAATATGTACCGGTATTTTGTTGGGAATTTAAATTAGCTTTTCACTGAACCATGAAATTCTATAAAATTGTTTCCCCCTACGAACAAAAGTTCTTTCACATTTGGACCTTGATATAATGGAAGCTGAGTTGCTTGTCGGTGGTGGTAATAGAAGGTACTGTTGTCATCATATGATGATCCTCGAAGGTTTTCGGAGGAAAATTTTAATTACGTCATGTGATATGATTATAACACAATCAAGGAAACGGCCATGACAGGTGAAGACTTGAACAGTTCTGTTATTACTGGTTAGTTAGTTTAAGGTGGGTATTTTTTCAATAAAACCTTCAAATAATTTTTTGAAAACAAATATTTCTCATGATATTTTTCATCTTAGATTTTAGCATCAACAGAAAGTATGTACGCTGATGCATATACGTTGCAGCGAGTCCCATACCCAGACCAGCACAATTTCAATTATATTGCAGGCATGGTTCCATTTCTGGTTAACTTGATTAAAGATGTAAGTATGACAAGGACGTTGATCCTTTACTGTGACAGTCCTTATCTTTGTGAGTACATTCTAAGAACGAGGTATCATACGGCCAGTTTGTAAAAATTTATACTTAAAGTTTACTGCTTTTGTTTTTCTATTTTTCCGTTGTTAACTCGTTGTGGAAGGTTTTGGATCCCTTTTAACTAGTTTAACCCCAGCACATGTCTCATTTGCCGGTCTCAAGTCAGAAATAGTGGACATACGTTTGTATGAAATGTTTTATAACATTATTGATGATATTCAGATTAGAGCAGTTTTTTATTTTACGTATACACGTTTTATTTGTAGCGATTTAGAACTTTTTACAAGGAGTGGTATTCCTCCCATATTGAAGGCCTTTTTGAGTACTCTAGATTTGTAAATTCCCTCGGTGTTACTCTTAGATGGAATGCGGTTTCTATGACATTTACCTCGCATGTGTACATTTTCATAATATATTTTATATATAGTTTAAGAATTTATGTTTTCATATAATATGCATATAATTACCATTTTTAGAAAATGACATTTCTTAAATTTTTTTGTTTAAATAAATACAAGTTTCTCCTTCTTTTCGTATCTTGGTAAATGACTTATTCATCGTTCAAACAACTCCATTATTAAGCTATGGTAATTGACAAAATAACCTTTTGCAGCTTAATGAATTGTCAACGATATCTGCTAGAAGAACTCACTGCATCGTAACGGTAAGTGGTCGTGCATTATGCCTTCAAACCTTGGGATATATTTTGGCATATTACACGGATAACACAATATTATTGTTTTTATTACTCTGAATGTTTTACCTCATTGTCAATCAAAGTGAGAAAACCCCACCCATTTATTATCACATGATTTTTCAAGGAATGCCTTTTGACAGGCATATTACATGGACTAGCGTTTAATATGCATTTGCATATTATATCAACACTATTTGTCCTTTGTGAAAATATATGAAAATAGAAATGATATCTCAACATAAAAAGGAATTAATAAGTTTCACATGACCTCTATTATTTCATTCTTATAGACAAATACATGTAACATGAGTAATATAGATGAAGTTGAAAGTGTTTGGAATTGGTTGTTCGTCAGTTTTACTTTAGTTTTGGCCCGTTCGGAAACGCTAAATAACCAAATAATTTGGGTTTTGATATACAAGGGAGAACAAAAAGTTACAGATTCATTTTGAGTATCGTATAAAATAAATTTTATTCGTGAAAGGCATAGCCCTGTGAATCAGAAAAGTCACAAAACCTTTGTTTTTTAGAGATGTTTATTAGGAGCATCGGGTTCTTCAACTTCATTGGACACGTCATCTCCTTGATTTTACTGTTTTGTTATGAAACTTTATTTAGAAACAGTTCATTCCAATGATTTTTTGTCTTTGTGTGAGTTTAAGATGGTGAAATACTGAGGTTTCATACTGAGCAGATACATGTATTACATCTATAGTGTTTATATATATACTGCCATAAGTTAAAATAACTCTTAGATTGGGAAATAATTAGTACAAATTAATGTTATAATTACTAGTGAAACGGTTTTAATTGAACTTATATTTAAGGCATTGAGGGAAGTAAAACACTTTTTAGTACAAGGTGGAAAGCCAATAAAAGATAGACAGAAGCTGCTCCGAAACTTACAGGTATATTCATCTAGATTTCATATATTCTCTTTGATGAGATGAATTCTTTTGATAACTGTGTAATTCTTTTAGAAAGTAATATTTATTTATATATTTACTTATATGCGGACTTACTAACAGTCATGCTAATTGTTTCAAATTTTAAATAAAAGATAAAAGTGCATATTGTTTTTTACATAAAAAATATAAACTATGCGTAGTGTTAATGAAAACATGACGTCCAGTAAAAAGAGCCTTAATTGCATATTTAATTCATTATTTCAGGTTATTGATCTTTTAGTTGAATTAGTTCAATGTCCATTAAAAGCAGGAGAAGAACAAATACATCGGATTAGAATATTTAAGGAAACCTATGACGTATTACATGCGTATATGGTTGGCAAAAGTGGAAAAAATGCATTGTATATGGCAAAGTACATCGACTTTTTTCAGACACAGTTTACCCAAAAGGTATTACAATTAAATCATGTCCTCCTACAAATATATATGTCAAAGTCATCAATAAAGAATTAACTGAACAATCGCACTTTGAGTGGTACCTGACAGCACCCGTATAAGTAAATACCATCAAATGTTTTGCCACGTCACTGTTTCATTATAAAAAGTTATATCTGTCGCGCATATTTTCACTGAAAGTTGTAGTATGCTACTTTTTATTAGCTCACCTGGCCTAAAAGGCCATGTGAGCTTTTCTCATCACTTTGCGTCCGTCGTCTGTCGTCCGTCCGTCGTCCGTCCGTCCACAATTACAAAAAAATCTTCTCCTCTGAAACCGTGTGGCCAATTTTGACCAAAC
>JARWCS010209319.1:0-13826 GCA_034783895.1 Geukensia demissa | reverse complement strand
AGTTTGGTTGAAATCTGTACAGTGGTCTCAGAGAAGAAGATGAAAATGTGAAAAGTTAACAGACGACGACGCCGACGGACGCAAAATGATGACAAAAGCTCACGTGGCCCTTTGGGCCAGGTGAGCTAAAAAAGGAGATTTGGTATTACTGGTATTGTCTATGAAACAGACATCCAAAATGTGTAAATTACAAACATCTACAGGTTGTCTGAAGGTCTTCAATAATGGAGACATACCACACCAAACAGCAAGATGTAAAAGGCCCCAAAATAAAAAAAAAAAAAACAAACAATTTACAGCCAATAAATTTTTCACCTTGGATTGCAAGGTATGACAAATAAGAGATTTGTTGATGGCCTTTTGGATACTGGTAGATTTTGAACTTCAGTAGCTATTTGTTGAGACATGGTACAGTATCCTTTGCATTTACTCTATATCTTTCCTGTTCACATATTTTACCTTCTGTAATAAAATGGTAAAAAATCTACCTTTCCCGTCTCATCCTTTTTCCAGGGAATTTAGCTGTAAACCAGAATATCAATTTCCCAGGACCCTAACTTGTTATTTTATCAGAGATTTATTTAATCTTAATAGTACAAAAATCACAGAATCTTAATCCCCAATCTTAACTTATAGTAAAGAATATACAGTACCTTTATTTGCCAAACAATGGCATTTAAATTTCTATGTACACCATCTTTAGTCAAATTATTTCTATCTACCAAAGTTCTTTTTCAAATTTTCATGCTCAATTCAATATAAATTAATAGACAGAATAATTGTCACTTGCCAATTTTATTTTTCTTTCACAACTATGAATTTAACTCCATTCCTCATAGTGTTGCAAGTTGTCAGAGAATTTGAAATGTTTCTAATTTTAATGGGTTTTTACAAAACTGTAAAGATTTCAAACATTTTTATCACAAACAAATATGGAAAGTTGATGAAACAGGTTGTGATGATACAGTAAGAAAAAAATTAATGGTAAAAATTGACAGAAAAAATTAGAATTTGTGATGACAGAGCTTTATCGACTACAAATGGCTACAAATGCCAAGACTGAGGAAATGTTTTTCTACATTATGAGGTATGGGGGTAAATATGTCATAAAAGTTATGACTGGACCATTTTGCAGATTATTTGGGGACAATTTGCAGATTATTTTGGGACAAAAAACTTATAACAAACCACGAATATTTTTACCAATAACCAATAGGATCAATTACCTGTATTAAATTACATGAACATCTAACTTATATTTGGCCCCTTTATTCTTAATTTATTGAAGATCACAGACAGAATGTTATGGAATGACTTAATTTATTTAACATCAGAATGTGGGTTTGTATTTTTTTACTTCCACCATCACATGATGAATATTTATTAGTTCATTTCTAATTTGCATATTTCGGAATGTTCCTTGTGATAAGACCTTCTGGAATCTATGGTAATACTGTATCAGCTGTGTCAGTGCTCCCTAAAAAATAAAAAAAAAATGTACCATAAATGCAGAAATAAATGCAATGTTCTTATTATTTCCAAAAAAAATAAGAATCAAAATTCAATTCACTTTCTGAATTTCACTATATATTATAATGATATGTAGAAGTTGAACACCTAGCAGCAAATATTTCCTTGGTATTCAGGATGAGTGCTAATTCATTATTATATATTATGAATGAAACCTGCTTTGCGTCAAACTGGTACAATGAGCTGGAGTTTTAACAAGCTTGCTCACAAGGCAGTGTTCTGCAGGAAGACATGTCACCATACACATACACATTACTCTGACCCCAGGCCAACCAGTCATTGCTCTTACTCTAAAATGGCCATTGCTAAATGGAATAACAGAAAATATCCAATTTAATGTCTTTGGTTTGACCTTGCTCTGCTAAGCATGTAGAATTTAGGAGTAAAAGCAGACTGGTCGACCCAGAGTCTAAGTCATTTGTAAAAATAAAGAGGCATGTCTTTCTATGTACATGGTTTTGTGAGCCAGCACATTTAAAATCCAACTAATCATGTTGGTCTTGTAACATACATCATCACTTATTCATATGCTCTCGTCCTGAATATGCATGAAATGTTTACAGCTAAAATAATATTCATATTTATAAATCTTTAACAACTTTTCAAAGATGTTGATCTTTGTTGAACATATGAATTGAATACTAAGACATTTTAGAGGACTCCTGGACTAAAGTTTACTTCAAAGTGATCAAGTATTAGCATAAAAAAGTATTCTTAAATTAGATTCACAGGAGTTTTGACCTTAAATATGGCTGCCATCTTGTATGGACGTAGAATACAACTTTAAAAGAACACAAGAAAAGGACAATGCCAGAAAGTTAGGTTGCCATATATTGGTTAAGTGTTTCAGAGAAAAAAAATTTTGAAAATTTCTCAAAGGGTACCGTTTTATATCAAGTTAAGTTCTAGCAGTTATCTTGGTTAGCAGGCAAGGAAGCCAGACACAGGACCACAAATGGTCTCTTTCATCAGAGATTGGTCCCAATGGGTATGATGGGATACAACAATACATGGAAGTTATCTATAATAACAAGTTGAAAATATTACCTGTAGAATTTGTGTACCATTTTTGAAATTAGTAAATGCTCTCATGACTTCACCATTGATCATTTCCAAAGCTCTCTTCCAGTCATTGTTAAACCCTCTGACAATTTGCTGTACTCTTCCTAAAACAGAATATTAATTTGTTTTATTACAATTCCTAATATCCTCCTGAACTTTTTTTCAGCAAATGCCTTTGTGAAAATTTTTTTCACCGACTAGTTGACCAATGTGAAAATTGTAGAAATATCTCAAACTATTTTTTTGAAATTTTAAGATATTTATTGAAATATAATATTACTTTGAATGGAGGCAAGTTCTGGCTAGGGCATGACAAAATATTTACAAAATTATTGAAAACTGATAAAAAGTGAGCGCTACACCTTTTTAAATGAAAAACAGAAACATTTCAGAAAAGAGAAATGGTTATATTAAATATAATTCTACCATATTCTTGCAGAGGTTAATAGGTTGGCTAACATTAAAGATTATAGAATAAATTTTATAGATACATGTACATGTAGTTAAAAACATTCCCACTTCATGGCAAATGACTTCTATTATTGTTTTTTTAATGATTGATTTTTATTATTTATTTAATTTTAGTTCACCACAAGCACACATTTTTTGTCCAAAAAAGCAATGAGAACATTATATTTAAAATTTTACATGCTGATGAAAAATTAAGTGCCTTCATTTTTGTGCAGTTTCAACTGCAAAACTACTGTGTGATTTTTTACATGCAACAAGAAACATCAATAACATTCAAAAATTTAGTTTTCATAACTGTACATTCAGCAATGATTGTATGCACTCATTATTGTGAATCACAGTCAATAATATGACAAAATTAATCAATGTAACTTCTTCATATTGTGCATAAAATCTGTTTCAGAAATGAATGTGAAGGGGAATTGAAAATTTAAAATGCCAGTTCCAAATATTGCCAAACCACAATTTTTCTAATACTTAAAAGAAACATTCAAACTTTATTCTACTGTGAATGCTATTAGGTATATTTTTGCAATAAATTGCTTTACATTATTTTCTAAATTTAATTAATATTTGTATGTGAGAAACATGTCATACTTTCATCACATTTTACAGAATAAATTGCTTTACATTATTTTCTAAATTTAGTTAATATTTGTATGTGAGAAACATGTCATACTTTCATCACATTTTACAGATTCAGGTCCTCCTCTCTCCATTTGTACTTCACAATCTTTGACAAACATGATCATCCCTCCAAAGTATGGAGATAAAATTTCTTCTATAAATTCTCCCGTTCTTGCAGTCAATAATTCTTTAAAACTTTCCGATTCTTTAGAATCTTCACTAGTTCTTTCCTGAAAGTACAAAAAGATCAGTAAGAAAATAAACAAGACATGAAAATTTGTGGCAGACAAGTACAATCAACAATGCAAGTAAATGAAGTTTACAGCTGGTCAAGTGAAAGTTTTCCATTATAAAATTCTGTCAGTGATAGAGATTAAATTATGTGGAAATCCATTTTCATGGATTTTGAGAAAACTTGTTCTGAAAGTCTTCCCAAATTTTTTACATTTGTATTTGCACACTTGCTCTGAAGGGAACAAATTTTGCTGGACTGAACAAGAACTGTGGGTCTAAATAATTGTAAAATGACATTTTGAACTTCATACTTGATCAACAATCTTGAAATCTAAGTGGATGTTTCAAAACAGACAGCCAATCGGATTGTCTTTTTGTCAAATATTTAAATTAAGATAGATTATTTGATTTATAATGTAGGGTGAAATTTGATTTTTGTGTATTTACCAATATCAGACATCCAAAATATGAAAATTTTTGCCATTTCACACAATTACCAAATGCTGCTGTCAGTACTGAACATTTAGGTAATTCAAAGTAATATAATTGGCAGACATTCAGTCAGACATGCGAAAGAACTTGCAGGTCTGCATAAAAATTTAACTGTCAGGTCCTATGGTCTGGAACATTTAAGGAATGCTGTTTTGAGGATTCTAAAATGCATATGTTTGAAAATTCTAGCTTTTACTGATTATTTTAATGTGTTGTTTGACTGTGGCCCTGAATATTGATAAACAACCAAATATAGCAGATCAAAACAGATTTGTGGTGGTACTAAGCAGTCTGGATATTCCTTATTCTAATAATATTATAACTTGCATTGCAAGGGATAAGGTTTGTCAGTTACCCGCCAAAGGTTCACTAGGGGTACTCCCGCTTCCTCCACCAGTAAGAACTGACTGCTGCGATATGACTGAAAAATTGTTGAAAGTGGCATTTAACTCCAATCAAACAAACAAAATCTAATAATATTAACCATCTTAAACTAAAAGTTTACAAATATTTCACTGGTATTATGGATATTTTTGGTTAAACAAGAAATTTATAAAATCCTCACCCCTGCCCATTGTTTTCAACAAAGATGGATGAGAATCTTCAAATTAATTTGATTTTTGGATTTATACACTGTACTGGTTCTTTTTGACATTTAACTAGAACTAACCATCAAAACACCCAACAACATGTCATAATTGTTTATAAGACAAATCAGCTGTTCCTTTCGGTGTGGAAATTCTGCTGCTATTTTTAGAATGAAATTTTCCACTTCAGACTGTAGTTGACCTAGAAGTTGGTCGACTCTGTCATCAGGAAAAGACTGGTTGACACCAACTATGGCTGCAGAGAACTCAGCATATCTTCTTGTGATCTGTGATGAAATTAAAAATATTTCAAATTTTATGTGAATTACGATAAAAAAAGATATAAAGACCACTATGAAATGTAAAAGAATACCTCAGATATCCAAACATAAAATTTATGAGACTTGCTGAGTCAGATGATACTAATTATAGAAATCTTTCCAATAGGTATCTAAATTTTTAAAATACTTTACTTCACTGTTATTTTATCAGTGTCTCTGAGTGTATTTTCAGTTCTTACTTAATTTAATTTAAACTGTTGTTGTTCAAAGTCAATGAAACAAGCATGTGTTCAGTACACTGAAGTCATTTTTCTTGATTTGAAAATTAGGACATCTTAAAGAAGAACTGCTAACTTTCCGGGACCATCAGAGTTCACCCTGTTTTTTTATATTTTTTTCCATATATGTGTTCATTTATTTTTTAGTTTTCTGTTCAGTTTCCCTCTTGTATTGTTCTTGTCTATCAATCCTCTTTTGACTGACTTCTGGGATTTCTTTCATTTTCTCCTTACCAGTACTTTTGGGATTTTTGCCCTTACAAATTCAATTGAAAAATAGACTTTTTTACAGTAAGTTTTTTTCCAATGATTTGGTTAGACAAATAAATATCATACATGTGTAATAAAATTAATGACATAAAAGTAAAACCACCCACAGATATAGCACATCTAACATATCAAAATCAGTGTCCTGATCAACAGTGATTCCTTGCATAAAATTCAAAATTTTCAGATTTATTTTTCCTTTTCCTTAGGGGTTTTGTTTAAATCCTCTAAAAGCAACTTTCAAATAGACCCTTTTACTGTAACTGTGTTCCTGTAAGTTTGGGTGTAAAATGATTCATTTTCCCACAAAAATGACGTCACCGAACAATTAAATATGACGTCAACACTATTGTGTCATGGACGTTCGTACACCCGGAAGCTGTTTCGACACAAGCATCAAGATCAGGGACGCAGTTACAGTAAAAGGATCTATCGGGTACACTCTTGTATGATTTTTATAGTCTGTCTTTTACAGCAACCATTTGCTTTGATTTTGTGTTCAGTACACTGGACCGATTTTTCTTGATTTGAAAATTAGGACATATGGTGGTTATCTTAAGAAAGAACTGCTAACTCTCCGGGACCACCTGAGTTCACCCTGTTTTTTAATATTTTTGGTCTTGATGTGGGGGAGTTTTGAATTCAGCAAAACAGAGAATGTGTCTGTCCCAAGTCAGGAATCAAGGTCATTGGTTGGACTTAGTCTTTCACATTTTTTTTTTATTTATATGAGTAACATTGAGGGAATATTTCCTTAAATGCAAACATACAGGCTTTATTTGTTTGGAGATATTTTTTGTTATTTATATTAGTAACAATGAGGTAAGATTTCCTTAATTACAAGCAGACAGGCTTTATTTGTTTGGAGAGATCTCATCACAATTTGTGGAACCCTTACTGAAGGCCTTGTGGGGACCTCTAAATTGTTGACATTTACCCCATCCTCCCCTTTTTGTATATTCTAATGAAACAATTTTACATACATAATGAGGTCTGACATCAATATGTCCAAGCTTGGAGGGGTCAATAGATCTAATGCTTTGAGTGTTTAGTTCTAAAATATGCTGAAATCGTGGCCACATAACTTCAACTAGAGTTTCCCAATATCTGTAAACAAACAAGAAACCTTATTAGTAACATAAAATGCCTTCAGTGCAATATAATGATGTTCAGGTCAAAACTGATGTTCTAAATAATACAATAGCATAGATGCTTAGTCCTTTCATAGAGATCCTATTTGTATTTTAACTGTTTTTAAATGATAACGTGTTACAAAATATGTAAAGAAAGCTTTACCTTAAAAAGGTCTTACTAAACAAGTAGTTAGCTTTACTTTAACATGTTTAACATAGAGAGAATGTGTCCATGTCAAAAATGATGCCCTTTCTCCAGCAAACAAGAAGTAGATATGGACGGACCTGAAAAGGGGAGACATGGTAGAAATCACAGTGATAATACATCAGACCAAATATCAAATCAATCCAAAATACACAAGCTGAGAAATCTTTGTAAAATTTTACAGCACAGAAATTCGATATGTCTCGGCAAACAAGAAGTAGACATAAATTGGACCTGAAAGAGGAGACACATTAAAACCAACCCTGATAATGCTTCAGACCAAATATCAAATTAATCCAACATACATAAGCCAAAAAATCTTTAATGAAAATTGACTGACAGATGTACAGACAGACGAAGAGGGCAAAACTTAATGCTCTTATCGTCTAAAGGCTGGGAACATAAAAAGTGTTACTACATACTTAAGTTAGTTTAAATTGCAGGATGAAGAAACGAAGGTAAGTTTTCCAAACAAAAACATTTCCCTACAGACTGAAGTGGATACAACAAATCAGTTGTGAAAACTTGGCTTCTTAGATAAATAGAATCTTTAGACATAATTTTACTGGAGTACAAAACAAAAACAGAAAAAGGTGACCAGAATTCAATGATAATATGTAATAAATGTATCATTACACTGAACTGGAGAAATGTGATCCAAAAAGCAAAATCCTACTAAAAACAGAGAAAAACAATATTTCATTTTAGCTGTTGATTATCTAGTTTAAAAGTCAAGTTAGTGAAATCCTTATATTTTTAGCCTTGGCAAAAAATTCAAATATTTAACTTAATTTTTCGCAGTGGTTTAATTTTCACGTATTTTCGTGGATTGATGAGTCGCTAAAATAAATCACACTAAATTTTAAGCTGATGGACCAGAGATTTCTGAGTACTTTCTGTTTTATACGGAAAATTTCTTTTAATTTTCTAACAGTAGAATGACTGATGAGTAAATTTAACAAGAGAACATTCGTTTCAAATATGTACAACCTCAACCATAATATCCTTTAAAATATTGATCATTATGATTTGACAAGTATAGCAAGCTTTTAACAAATAAACAGTTGCTCATATTTGTCATGACGCCAATTAACCCTGCAGATCAAACAATTATTTATTTCAACATTACAGACCAACAAGGTGTCACGAGTGTGTCATATATATTTGGGTATGAAATCTGACCTTAAATATTTGAAACTTTAATAGTAAAAATTACTCATACACTGGACATCATTCATGAAAATTATTTGTCACAAATTTCCAGAGCACTAACATAAAACACCCAAAAATATGTTCCATTTGCTTGGCCTTCAAAATCACAAAAATTTTTCCCCACGAAAATAATGCCCTATAAGGTATCAAGCCTGTAGACATATGATAATCAAAGGCTATCAATGTAAAATTTGTTTTTTAATTAATTTTTACCATTTCAGAATGATAAAAATATTAGTGAAACTGTATGTGCCATTGGGAGTCACATTTTCCCGCACAGGATGGGAAATGCGAAAACTGCAAAAACACAGAGAATAAGTTTTACCTGTCTATAACAGGTATTCAACTGTCCTTGGCAGGTACTCACCTGTTTATGGCGGGAAATCACCTGTTAATGTTAACTTCTCACCTGTCTATGGCATGACCTCACCTGTCTATGGCAGGAACTCATCTGTCTATGGCAAGTACTCACCTGTCTATGGCAGGTACTCCTCGTTTATTCATCATAGATTTATATCTATATACGATATGTATACAGAGAAATATAGCTATGGAATCATAACAGTCTGCTGTGTGTTCCTCCATTTTTGTCTGAAAAAAAAAAATTACTGTCGCTCTTGCAGGACTGAAATTGATTGGTAAATAACCAACTTAATGTCATTTTTATCAAGTTCCAAGACGAGATATAAGTGTTATACATGTATGAATGTATTAATTGTTTTTGTTTCACAGATTCCAACAGGATGCCAAGGCTGAATATGCTAACTAGAAAAAAGGCCTTTTAGCCTAAGCAGAGACATTTAAGATAGTATATTTGTCTACTGTTCCTTTTTTTATGGCCGTGGTCTCATCTATTTTTGATTTATTTTGTTTTTTTTTGTTTTTTTTGGCAGTGGTCTGGTCTGATTTTGACTCATATTTTTTGTCCCTTGTCTGGTCCGATTTTTACTTATGTTGTCGTCCTTTGTAGCTGTGGTCTTGATATTTTTACATATGTTGTTACATTTTTGGCTGTGGTCTCGTCTGGTGATGACTCATGTTATTGCCCATGTTTGATCATTTTTATGGTACCTGTGTATATTGCCTCTAAAGAATTGCCTCTTTAAGATATCCTTACTTACCAGAAATAAAGACAAAGTTTTAGACATGATGGCATTGAAGAGATCTACAGCTGGTGAGCCTGTTACCATAAAGAAATCAACCAGGAACAGGTATTCTCTACAGCAATTATCCATCAGGGCAAAATGTAAACTACGGAACAAACTCTCAAAATTGTGCTGAAAAAAGCCAAAATGTGTACTTTGGAATAAGTTTAATTTCAATTTAACATTTATGTTAATTGGACATCAATCCGATGATTGTGTAAAGTCCACAATCTATAGTATCAGCCTGGTGGAAATTATGTACAAGGCTTTCAATTAGCAATATGATAATAATTTTGTTTGCATCTTATTATTGTTTTATACTCCATAACTGCTGTGCTCATATGTAAAATATTTCATTTTTGAACTTTGAAGTGCTGATTAAAACTTGAGTGAGTTCGTCATGTGGTCACTGTCGACTATGGTTGATAAGTATGTTTTTCAAAAATAATCTCAAAATTCTTATTTTACAGCTTTTTTTTAATAAAAAAATGAGTTTTTTTTTCAACCACTTCTTTAGAAGCATTTTACAAGCAACATTTAAGAATGATTTTAAATATATTATTTTGCAAACCTTTGTTTCCTGCTTTTGTGAAGCATGTGGTACAATAATGGGTGCCTCTAAATCTGTTGTCAACACATTGCCACGGCTACCCAGTGTAAACACAGTTGACCTATTTTTCAATGTCGGTTTAGAACTAAAGAAACTTGAGTAAAGTTAAGGATTTTTTGTAAACATACTTAAGATATACAACTTCAAGATGCAAGATTTATATATCGTATTCTGTTGCGCATACAATATCGACCTTCGGAATCAGTTTCAAATTCAAAGGAGTTCTGGATTTATCAATCTGATATCTGAAATATGTTATTTATGTGCCCTAACATTATTCAATAAAGAGTGAGATATCACTTTAAAAAACCCTGTCTTTTCCCCCACCCAGCAAATGGGGCATATTTACAGATTTAATTCCTTTTATACAGTGCTCACAAAATAGGCTCAAAGACCATGAAACCTACAATTTTAGATCAAAATACTGTAAAACATTGCAAATTTTCTACTATACTATTTATAAGATAGACTTCTAAGGATATCTTTCTTTGCACTGTCTTCTGCTCCCATCAGATCATCTTTATCTGCTGATTCTTCAAACTGAAAAAAATAGATTTGTTTGTTTGATAAGGGTTTAACGCCACTTTCAACAATATTTCAGTCGTATTGCTGCATTCAGTTTAACTGGTTGCGGAAGCTGGAGTGCCCAGGTAACTGACAAACATTATCATGTGTGATGCATGTCAAAGGCAACCTTTTATGTGTAATACAAATTCAGGCCTGAAAGCCGTATTGGTGACAGGCTACTGTGATAAGTACAGGTCAGTTTAAATCAACTACCTAGACCACTCATCCTCATCAGACTATTCATATAGATAAGGACAGGGTATATTAATACTCCGAATATATAAAGCTTTACTTTATATATTATTACATGACTCCGGTTACTATTGAAGTAAATGTACATGGGTGCCCACTAAACTAGTTTAACCCCATCACATGTCTCATCTGCCTGTTCAAAGTCAGGAATTGCGGACATAGGTTTGTTTCTGGATTATTGTTTTGTTACATGTACATTTTTGATAATATTCAGGTAAGAGCAGTATTATTTTACATGTACATTATTTTTCATTTGAGACTTTTTAGAGCTTTTCGCAAGGAAGGGTATTCCAGCCTTTGTTGAAGGCCTTGTGGATACCTCTAGATTTGTAAATTTCTTCTGATTTTCTTGTGTTTAAAATGTAGTCTTTCAGACATTTACCCATATCTTTTCATTTCATATGTAAAACAAGTAAATTTTACCTGGGTAAAATATATTACCTGTAATTTCATTAGTCGACTCAGGTATCCTTTGAAGTAGGACAGGTAAATTTTACTCATGGTATCAACGTATTCATCTCTTATCTCTCTTGCAACATGTCTTTCATGTGACATTAAAAATTCATTGAAAAATCTGAAATAAAATAATACACATCTATTTTTATAGGTAAATATACATGTTTATCAAATGAAAAATTATTATTCATTTTATTTAAATAAACTTATGAATGATTAAAAAAAAGAAATGGAGACAGGGATATTATCATTTGGATATCCTGTTATAATACTTAAGATTTCTAAATACTGACCATGATTGATTGATTGATTGATTGGTGTTTAAAATCTAGTGGCAAATATTTCATGCATATTCAGGAAGAGAGAATAATTTAGTGATAACGAGTGAACCCTTGGTTTGTACTAGACCGACACCCTGAGCAGGATTTTTAATGTGCTAGCTCAAAAGAGCAACAGATAGCAGGAAGATATGCCACTTTACCTAGACACATTATTCTGACTCTGGGCTGACAGCCTTTGCTATTACATGTACTCCTAAATCCTGTGTGCTTAGCAGAGAAGCAGCAAATATCAACTATAATGTCTTTGGTTTGACCCAGCCGGGTATCAAACCAATGACATTCAACATCTTAGTCTAGCACAGTTACCTTTGCACCACCAAGACAGTTATAATGAATGACCAGGGCTATATGTATATAATGGACCATTTCAAAAATGCAATGGAATTCTGGGAACGTTATGTTCTGGTTGAATTTCATTGGTCAAGACCTCATTTACGAGGACGCTGAGATTGCGCAATGCGTTTTTACAAGGACGGAAGTTGAATTTCTGAATTGGTCCATTGATTAAATTTTGCTCAACATCTAGCAGCAAGTATTACATGCATAGTCAGATGGTCACAATAGTAAGGTATGTACTAGACCAACATACTCAGACTGATGTGGTGAAATGAATGAATGTATAAATGTTCTTTTCTTTGTCTTAGACCAATAAACTGATACTTTTTTACATCTCAGATGAATGAATTTGTATTAATGCACTGTATGACTTTACATGATTTGCTGAGAAAAATGTGACAGAAATTATCGAACATGAGAAAATAGTCACAGTCTCGGCAAACAAGAAGTGTACATGGAACTGACTTGTAACTGCTTTACACGACACATTTTACCATACCGAAGATCTGTGCCAAATATCAGAAGACTAAACTGCATGGTTGCAGAAAAAATGTGACATAAATTTTCCAACATGAGAAAACAGTCGAAGTCTCAGCGAACAGAAAGTGGAAATGTGACTGACTTGAAACTGCCTTACAGGATACACTTCCCCATACCAAAGATCTGTGCCAAATATCAGGAAGCTAACCAGCATGGTTGCTGAGAAAAAATGTGACAGAAGTATGTCTAACATGAGAAAAAAGTTAAAGTCTCGGCAAACAGGAAGTGGATATGCGACCGACTTGAAACTGCCTTACACCATACACTTCACTGTACCAAAGGTCTGTGCCAAATATCAGGAAGCTAACTTGAAAAATGTGACAGAAATTTATAGTCACGAAAAGCATAAGACGCAAGACTATTGATAGTAATCCCTATATGTCGCTCTGCGAAATGCAGGCAACACAATAATTTAACACTGCATTTGAATAAATTATGGTGATCATCGTCATGTTAAATAAAATTGATGGTGAGTTGAATAAAATCAATTGAGTCAGGTGCACCTTTTTTTTGTATGGTATCAAGCTGGATATGAACTCAAACAATACAGACAATAAATAACTAAGATCTGCACATGTAGGTTTAAATCAACTATCCAGACCACATAGCTACCACATCCAAGTTCATTTCAGTTAGTGTATAGCCTTTAAATTTCTGCTAGCCTTCTGTGGCAGTTGTTCTACAACACATTAATACTATTTCCTATTCTAAGGATGATTTTTTATTCACCTGAATTTTAACATTGCATTCTGTGGTACTTGATAATTACTCATTGGTTTTTTAAATGAGTTTATCTTCTGTAATATATATTCTCTGATCTTTGATATTGCCTGAAAGTAAAATTACTATGTATAGTTTTATGTGCATTTTCATCTTCACAATTTTTATCAAATTCACTTTGTATCTCTAAAAAACAGGGAATTTACAGACAAAAAATTTCCCCAATATTGCTTACTTTATAACGAAATATCTCATAGATTTAATTTTGCTCAGTAGAAATGTGGAAAAATGTATGAAAAATATGGTGAAATAATTACTGGTAGATGACCCTATCTCGCCAGGTACCCATTCTCGCCATACAGCAATGTTCTTTTAAATGACAATTTGTTTCAGTATGTAAAATACCCCGCCACATACTGATGTGCCTGTCCCAAGCCAGGAACCTGTAGTCCAGTGGTTGTCGTTGTTTTATTAGTCATT
>JARWCS010209208.1:0-13827 GCA_034783895.1 Geukensia demissa | reverse complement strand
CATAGAAATTGCTTTAATTGTGAAAATACTCAGAAATTACTTGATTTTACACAAAATTTGACGCACAAAGACATCAATTCAATATTGGTGAATATTGTCCCGAGTAGAATATTATATTGCACGAGATTGCGAGTGCAATAAATATTCTACGAGGGATAATATTCATCCATATTCGTGCAATAACCCTTTTATTGTATGGCAAAACCATTAAAAATTCTAAAAAATACCAATTTTCAACATCAATGATGCGCTCTTTCAGAGCAATATCGCACTGCATGTAATATCATGGAATATTGTACGCTTACGTTTGGTTACGTTCTACAGGGAGTATAATGTTGCTATACAATAATAGTTTTTACTGCATTAAGCTAAGTAATCATAGTAATCATAACATTAGTTTACAGTAGATTTTTGGGGCCAAAAAGGACCTTAATATATTTCATATAAGCTGTTAAAGAAAATAAGTAGGAATGCTTCTCTCAACATACATAAACAATGGAGTATTGATAAAGGACTGGATATTGCATGTGAAGAAGCCATTGTAGAATATAACTTGTTATAGTGCTATTAAATGGTGTAACATTAGTTATTCCACTTATCATATGACCACTGGTACCCTTTGGTTGGTCATTTTACTATTTTGTAGGATTAACAAAAATAACGAAACTTGGTTTCTTACTCGCCCATTTCATGAATTTTAAAAGCTACAAATATCTAGATTGGCTGACTTTTATTAATACTCTTATGTTTCTTCTGTTTAGAAAAAATTCCTTTGAAATTATAATGGAGGTCACACAATATTACGGTAAATACCATGAAAACACAGATGCTCCTCCTTTAATTTGCTATGATGGTGCCCTCGTTATAAACAGATAGAATACAATAGGAGAGTGCCACCAAGGAAAGGATAATTAGATAAAAAGAAGAAAAAAGTGCTTAAAGGTAAGTTGCATATTTTATTTGCATTTACTAGTTCTTTTTAAGGTTTGAGTTTATTCAATTTTATTATCATATTGGTTGAATATTTGACTGACCTCTCTATCTGACACTGTGACTACAGCCTTTTCTGACTTTTTCATAAGTAATGGGGTACTCAAGTATGTTGAGGTCATGCTCTCTTAATTATTGATGAATGGATAGAGTCTGTTTGATAGGGTTATAACAATACGATACATATTGTGATACAAGGATGATGATAAAATACATTTCAATAGGATACAAATCAATAATTCCATCTCAAATCAACGCCATTTTAACAAACACTAAAATGATTGATTGATTGTTGTTTAATGCCAACCTCAGATATTTCATGCAGATTCAGGATGAGAGCATATAAATGAATGATGATGATAAATGAACCCTGATTTGCACTAGATGGACAACGCCGATCCGGATTTTTAACATGCTGGCTCAGAAAGAAACAATCTGCAGGAAGACTTGCCACTTTACCCAGATACTCATTCTGCACACTTACCATTACACCAATAAGGCGGTCAACACCAAAATGAGAAAGTTTCCATTTTTAGCTCACCTGGCCTAAAAGGCCATGTGAGCTTTTCTCATCACTTGGCGTCCGTCTTCCGTCCATCGGTCGTCTGTCATCCATCCACAATTACAAAAAAATCTTCTCCTCTGAAACCGTTCAGCCAATTTTGACCAAACTTTGATGGGATGGTCTTTGGGTTGTCCTCTTTCAAAATTATGTCAGACAACCCTGACCTTAAGACAAAATGGCAGCCAGGCTAAAAATAGAAAAAAGGGGGGTTGAAATTTGAAAAATCTTCTCCTCTGAAAGTATTGAGCCAATCTTAGCCAAACTTGGCTGCAATGGTCCTTGGGTGGTCCTTTACTAAAATTGTGTCCAATGACCCCGACCTCCTAACAAAATGGCTGCTAGGCTAAAGATAGAAAAAAGCGGGGATGAATTTCTAAAATCTTTTCCTCTGTAACTACTGTGCTAATCTTTACCAAACTTTGTTGAAATGATCCTTAGGTGGTCTCCTTCCAAAATTTTGTTCAGCATTTCCAACCTCCAACCAAGATGGCCACCTCAGCCGAACTAAGTGTTATATAGAACCCTATGGGAAATTTGCAAAAAATTTTTTTTATCTTGAATTGTTTGCACGATTAGAACCTTATTTAGGTGGAATGGTCCAGAGGTTGGTCTCCTTCATAATTAATGTCGGATGACCCCACCCGCCAACAAAGATGGCCTTGAAAGCTGATCATAGTTTTACTTAGGACCCTATGGGAAATTCATAAAAAAATTTACAAGTCTGGGAAATACTTGCTCAATTGGAACCAAACTTCGGTGGAATGATTCATAGTAGGATCTCTTTCAGAATTTTGTCTGATTACCTCTCCTGTCAATCAAGATGGCAGCCCCAGCCAAACTTAGCTTTACATAGGACCCTATGGGAGATTTACAAAAATATTCTGTCATCTTGAACTGCTTGCTCAGTTAAAACCTTTCTTAGGTGGAATGGTTCTTAGGTTGGTCCCCTTCATAATAATGTCGGATGACCCCACCCTCCAATCTAGATGGCCACCAGAGCCGAATATAGTTTTACATAGGACCCTATGGGAAATTTAGAAAAATTTACAAGTCTGGAAACTACTTACTCAGTTGGAACCAAACTTTGGTGGAATGATTCGTAGTTGGGTCTCTTTCAGAATTTTGTCTGATGACCTCAACCACCAACCAAGATGGCCACCCCAGCCAAACTTAGTTTTACATAGGCCTATATGGAAATTTATGAAAAAAATCTTCTTGTCTGGATCTACTTCCTCCATTGGCTCTTTACTTTGTTGAAATGGTTCACAGGAGAACTTCTTTCAGAAATTTGTCCGTTGACCACATCCGCCAACCAAGACAGCTGCCTTGGCCCAACCTAATGTTACATAGGACCCTATGGAAAATTCGTAAAAAATATTTTCTCATCTGTAACGTAACTCTATTGAAACCAATTTTTGGTGAAATGATCCCTAGATGGATTACTTTCAGAATTGTATTTGGTATCCGCCAACCAAGATGGCTGCCTAGCTAAGCCGAACTTGCTTGTGCTATTCAAACAATAGTTAATTTAAATTTTTGTATTGAACATGTTTTAAGTTTGTGACAAGTCCATATTTACCATTGTTTCTATAACTCATTATTATATGTAAGGTCATGAAGGTCAATCATAATACTCAGAAAAAATCTGGATCGAAATCAAACCAAAACTTTGCTTAGATTAATTGAAAATCGAACCTAGCAAAAGAATGGTGGTTCATTGAAACTTCCGTGAATCATTTCATCCCTACTGTTTAACACCAACAGTTTGATTTTGATGAAAACAGACAATGACAGGGTGAAATAGCTGACATACTGTCATTCTCACGTGTTCATTGGATTTGTCAGTAAAAGAGTTAACCCCAGAGGATATCGACAATTATACACTCTTCTGGGCAACCTAAAAAATAATGTTTGTTTGCTGTTTTAGGACTGAACCATCAGTGTGTAGGGTCGGTATTATGGTACATTTAAGAAAAATATTTTATCAACAGTGATGAAGGTTTTCAGCAAAATAACAAATTCCAAAAACATGCTGCAATCGTATCATGCTGCACTTGCAAAGCACCTCAGTTGTATAAAAGGGAACAAGGGTTATAATAAGCAATTTTGCAGGAGATGAGATATTAGTATTATTATCCAATTTTTATGGGGTTTTTGCTTTTAATTCCTCTCAATGAGAGGTTTCAGTAATATGTCAATAGATTTTCTCTATCTATTACCGTTTTTGACCTATAAGGGGTCAAAATAGGGAAAGAGGGAATTCACTTATGTATAATATGGAAAATTTGTTATTTTTAATCAGATTTTGAGGATGTTTTTACCAAATGTTTCCTTATTGAAAAATGTAACAAGAGTGACACCAGTTTTGATGATAATACGAGTCAAAATGATCACTTATTTGGTCATATTACTGCACTTTTCTGTCTCCAGCATTATACTGTGTCCAGCACATTATTGTGTCAAGCAAAATACTGTGTCCACACCTACACAAAGATTCATTTGTTCACCTTTTACATGTCAATGTGCTGCGTTGTATCATGCTGTGCACCCACAGCACCTCAGTTTTTTTTCTGAAAGCTTGCAGATGCATGTATTGTGCCGATTAATGTATGTGAGTCTATCCCAATTAGTTATACAGATCAAGTTTGCATTTTGTTCCTTTCTGCCGTTTTTTTTAATGGCTGCAAAAATTTTGTGGTCCTATTATTTAATTGCATGTCATTGTCATCGGCTGTAGACAGTTAGGTTTCTGTTCAACAACTTTTGTTTTATTATTTGGATTCATTTGAAATTTTAAAACAGTGATACCAAATATAAAATACAGGTTGGGATTGAATTAGGTGATCTAGCCTCGCCCTTCTTTAAGGAGGGTCCAAAAGGGAATTTTTAAATTTTCAAATGTAAATTTTAGCTCACCTGGCCCAAATGGCCAGGTGAGCTATTGTCATCACTTTGCGTCTGTCTGTGTTGTTGTCGTCTGTTAAATTTTCACATTTTCATCCTCTCCTCTGAAGCCACAGAACAGATTTCAATCAAACTGGGCACAAATATGCAGCAGGTGGTCCTTTACCAGATTTGTGAAATTGGTGCTGATCCAAAATTCAACATGGCTGACAGGGCCAAATATGTATTCTGATTGGTCCAGATTTCAAACATCATCTTGTCAGAAACTACAAAGTGTATTGAATTGTTAAGTTGCGGAAATGATTGATAGATGGTCCTGTTCTTAACTTGTGAATAGTTTGCCCATCGAAAATTCACGATGGCTGTCATGACGAAACTTAGCTTAACATTGGACCCTATTTGAATTTCACATTTCCATCTTCTTTTCGGAATCGGCTGTACAGGTGGTCCTTTACCAGTTTTTTAAATAAGTGCCGATCAGAAAATTAACATGGCCACCAGGGCCAATTATGTGTACCGGTTGGCCCAAATTTCAAACATCTTCTTATCAGAAACTACAAAGTGGATTTTTACTAGTTTTTTTTTTTAAATTTTAAAAAATTTTACTTTTCAGAAATGTTTGTTAGATGGTCCTGTACTCAACTTGTGATATGTTTGCTGATCGGAAATTCAAAATGGCAGACATAACAAAACTTAGTTTAACATTGGACCCTATGGGAATTTCATTTTCATCTTCTTTTCTTTTTCTTTTTCAACCTATTTTTGCAGAAAGTTCGGCAGGTGGTCTTTTACCAGATTTATGTAATTGGTTCTGATTTCCGATCTGAAAATCAACATGGCTGCTAGGACTAATTAAGAGGTCTGATTGATCCAAATTTCAAACATCTTCTTGTCAGAAACAACAAACTACAAAGTGGATTGAAAATTTACTTTGCAGAAATGTTGTGAAAAGATGGTCCTGTACTTAACTTGTGATTCATTTGCCGATCAGAAATTCACAATAGCTGCCATAAATAAACTTTGTTTAACATTGGACCCTATGGGAATTTCACAATTTTATCTTCTTTTGGGAAATGGCTGTACAGATTTAATCTTACTTGGCAGAAATGTTAGACAGGTAGTCCTTTACCAGATTTTTTAAATAAGTGCAGATCCAAAAATCAACATGGCTGCCAGGGCCAATTAGGTGTTCTGATTGGTGCAAATTTCAAACATTTTCTAATCAGAAACTACAAAGTAGATTGAAATTTTACTTTGCAGAAATGTTTGTTAGATGGTCCTGTACTTAACTTGTGAATGGCTTGCCAATCGAAAATTAAAATGGCCACCATAAAGTTTTACATCCAACTTGTTTCCTCAGAAACTGTGGCCTACCTTCATGTAAGCAAGATCCCCCACTCCTCCCCTTAATAGATCACCTCTGCCTACTTCCATGCATCAGTGACTAATTTTTTCTCAGTAACTGATCGTTTTAGAAGTATAAATGAGCCCTATGGCTTGCCAATTAAGGTTGGTGCACTAAATCTTTGGGAATCTTTATAGAATGGTCAGTCCTCCATCATTGACTCTTAGATGTCAGTTTCATGTTCTCACTGTGTGACCAACCATCATGTGTATTGGTGTGTAAATGTTTCATTTGTAGACTAACAGGATTGAACCAAAAATACACCATTGACCAACAATTTATCATTGACTTTGGTTTCATTTTATTAATTAGTATTTCTCAGATACTACATGACTTTCTATCATGCATGCATAGTTCCTTAGCAAACATCAACTGAAACTAAACATGGTATGAATGTTCTAGGTGTGTTTCTCACAACAATTATGTGTTCAGATTGGCCATTGTTAATCAAATAGTCCTTTTCAATCATGAAGCAAAATTTAAAAAATAAAGACAATCAGACACAGTTTAACAAAACAATTGCCAGGTAAGTGATTACAGGCTCTATGGAGCCTCTGGTCTATTTTTTGTCCAATTCTTTGTATTCATCATTACAAAGCCAACATAACAAGCCACATTTGTCATGACCAGTCTTTTACTGTTATTAAGAAAATGGCCACACTCTTATTTTTGAAACTCGTTCGATTTTGATGGTATTTTTTTCAAATGATTCCCTTTGAATATGCAACAAAAGTTACTCCAAGCATTTGTTTGAGCATTTACCATTTTATAAAAGGGGGTCAAAGGGTTAAAAAAATGTGATTTAGCAGGAGATGAGAAATTTTTTATTTTTTAACCAATTTTGATGTTTTTTTTGCATTTGATTCCTATCAATGAGAGGTAACAGTAGGATGTCAACAGATTTTCTCTATCTCTTACCATTTTCGAGATAAAGGGGTCAAGTGGGGGAAAATTCAATTTCATATAATACGGAAAAGTATTCTTTTTGCATGATAAATGTAACAAAAATTACACCCAGCATTTTTTTTGTAGCATTTACAAGTTTTTGTTCAAAATGACAACCACTGGATTACAGATTCCTGGCTTGGGACAGGCACATTAAGTATGTGGTGGGGTTGCTTTATCATGTCTGTTGGAACTAAAGTTAGGTTGAATCGTTTTTATGTTAACTTTGTCTTGTCAACTGTATATTAGGTGATTGATTTCAAACTTCTGGGAGCCTCTGGTTAATACTTGTACCGGTACAGTAAAACTTGACACTTCAGTGATATTCCTTAATAAATAAGATAAGATATGGCACCACCTTTCACCCACAAATTTACCTGAAATAGTTTTTCGTTAGTTTTGTATAATAAAGTTTTGTGGGCAAGAGCTGGTGTAATCTAGAAATTTTGTTCTGAACTAAAGACCAAATATTTTCTAAGAAATTTACAATACTATATGGCAATATGGATATTAGTAATGTTATTTATTTAGTAAATGGGGTCTCAAACTTTATTCACTATTTTTTCAAGAAGAAGGGCTTATGGTTGTTATGGGGGAAATAGTATGTTGTAGTGTCACTTTTTAAATTTGACATTTTACAGGGCCTATGTCATTGGTTAGTTAGGTCAACCAGAAGTAAATCAAAGTGATCAGGATAACAACAGGAATATGAGACCAGGGTAGATAGAGAAGAGCTAGTAAATATAGAATCATCCTGTTAACTGGGATGTAAAGCCAACGACGGAGATGGTGTACATTAGGTGTAGTAAAGCCAAGACAGCATTTTGAAGAATGGGCAACATCTGGAAATCTAGGAAAGAATCAAGACAATAGATAAACAATAGACAATTATAAAGACCAAGATCAATCTGTACAAGAGGAAGGTGAGATCAGTGCTCCTTTACACTGAAAAAAAACATGGAAAATCAAGAAAGACATGGAAAATAGCTTATATGAATGTGGATGGAACATTGCAAGTGGCAAGATCATGTTATTTAGAGAGAAATAGTAGAGAGAGTTTTAACAGGATATATCAATGTAAAAGAAAACATAGAAGACTGAAATATCTGAGACATGGGTTTATAAAGAAGGGAGGATACGTAGAAAAAAGATCACTGAAGTTGGCATCACGTGGAAAGAAAATATCGGCAGACCAAGAGGGACATTGCAAAGATCAGTTGAGGCTGAGATGAAAGGAACTGGATGCATCCGGAATACCATCAACCACAGGACAGAAACAAATGGAGAGACCTTGTTGCCACCTTGTGTGTAGACATATATGATGAGGGTTAAGTAAGTAATATCTTGTATTCTTGGCTATACTTCAGCACCTTTATATTTGTATAAAAAGCAAAACAAGCTTATCATGAAAAACATTAATTAAATTTATTCTGTAAATAAATGGATAATTACAACCTTATTAGAGCAAAGCATGATATTATTTTAGTATTATTAAAAATTGAAAAAAACTGGGCTGTTTAAGTGATAAGTAGATGGGTGTGAGGCAGTGGTGTACATTTCAGATACATGTATGACTTATAAGTTCTCTTTCAATGATATTACCCTTCAGAACTGAATTGTCTTTTTATAAAAGAAAATGGTAACATTTTCATGATTCTCTGCACAAATCACTTAGAAAATCAGATATCACTATTCTAATAATCATAAAAAAACTTATGAAAGGGAGATAACTCAAACTATTATTAAGAAAATTATCCAAGAGAAAAAATATTTTATTGCTATAGTACAGTAAGTTCTAGTATTGCAAATTCTGTGAACTCAATAATTGCCTTCTTTTATTACTTTAATAAAAGATAAATGATATGAATTGTCTGAAAATGTATTGTTTTGATTTATAGGGAGGTTTTGGAATGAAGCCCAGCATATGTGGACCATGCTTGGAACAGAATTTTGGACTAGTAAGGTTAGTCATATGGATATCTTGCTCCATAATCCATGCCTAGGTCATATCAGTGGTCCAGGGTTTTCATGTTTGGGCTAGAAGTTGAGGTACCAGTAGTTATACCTCCTTACAGTAGGCTGTTCCATGCCTACATCATTTCAGTGGTCCATGGGGTCTATGTTTCTGGGCTAGAGGTTGAGGTACCAGTAGTTTCCACCTTAGGCTGTTCCATGCCTACATCATATCAGTGGTCCATGGGGTCCATGTTTCTGGGCTAGAGGTTGAGGTACCAGTAGTTACCTCCTTAGGCTGTTCCATGCCTACATCATTTCAGTTGTCCATGGAGTCCATGTTTTGAGGCTAGAGGTTTAGGTTCCATTAGTAACTTCCTTAGGCTGTTCCATGCCTACATCATATCAGTGGTCCATGGGGTCCATGTTTCTGGGCTAGAAGTTGAGGTACAAGTAGTTACCTCCTTAGGCTGTTTCATGCTTACATCATTTCAGTGGTCCAAAGGGGATCCATGTTTCGGGGCTAGAGGTTGAGGTACCAGTAGTTACCTCCTTAGGCTGTTTCATGCCTACATCATTTCAGTGGTCCAAAGGGGTCCATATTTTAGGCTAGAGGTTGAGGTACCAGTAGTAACCTCTATAGGCTGTTGCAGTCTCTTAGAGAGCTTTTAGTTTATATTTGTTATTTTAGGAGTTATTCCCCTATCAGTTCTGATGAAAGCCTCTGTATCATTTTCAAGTTTGATCAAATTATAAACTATAATTAACATTTTTCTTAATTATATGGCATGTGACTGTTGGACTGTGAGGTCTTTCTCATGCACTGTAAAAGCATTAAAAATGTACATACAAATTAAAACAAAAGTTTTAATTCATAGCTTCAGTATTCCTTTAATTTTTATAATCCAAAAGTTTTAATATACAGTTTTTTATTTTTTTGTATGTCTACCCCAGATAAATGTGTTCTAGTCTAAAGCAAGCATTGTGAGGGAAAAAAATCACACAGAAAATTGCTTTACGTGTTAGGGTTTTTTAAATTTTATCAAGCCGTATTTAAAAGCAAATGTAGAATTCCTTTTTCGGTTTTTTCCCATTTCTTATATTTTGGGGATAAAATATGAAACAACATCACCCTTTTAGCAGCCTTCATTACTTGATTTCAGAGAACATTGTTTAAGTATTTGTTGCCCAGAAAGTTTATTTGAGTAACCATGGCAATGTTGGCCTGCAGAACTATATTAATGTACAAACACTTCCATAGATCAATCTAGAGTTTCAAGAGAAGATCTTTCAGTAGATATCCCATACAGTCTCATGTTAACATGTGACAGCATCCATGCAGTTCTAGAAGAGAAGATATCTGAAATTAATCCATTTTAGTGTTCTATTTTTATGTTGGATAACAAAAAAGAAATTGCAATGCCTTGTTACATATATACCTTTCATCATGTCAAATATTTCAAATTGGTTACATTTACAGTGATTTTCTGGGTTAACCTTCTTGGGGAAAGCAGCGAGCCAGGAATCATAATTGATATTTTTCCCCAAGTCTGCAGTAATGAACAGCAGACGACAGAAGTAAATGAAGGCAAGAGTTTACATTACATTTTTGAGACGGCAAGCTTAAATAAAATAAATTTTGTTAAACATTAACTTTATTGTCAAAAACTATAAATGACGACAGACGACATTTCCCCCTGTCAATGTTGTGTTGTTGGTGTTGTTTAGTCAAGGTTTTGTTAGTTTGTGTTCAGGTTTTGTGTTGTCTGCAGTTGTGTGTTGTCTTTCTCCTGACGAATTACAACAGGACTTTAAAAAATATTTTTGAGATAAGTTTTTGTTAATTTTTAAAGTGAATTATTATTTTTCGATATTTCTGCTTGCATGACCTAAAATGTAATGTGAACATTTTGTCATCACTTTGCCTCAGTTGTCTGTTGTCATCTGTAGATTTCTTTATTCCTTGGTTGAACCAGTATTCAACCAAAAGAGACCAAACTTGGCAGAATATACTTCTCACCAAGACAAGGTCAAATTTTATATATTATTTTACGCATATAGATTTTTTATTTAGAGCAATATAGAGCTTTTCACACTGAGTGGTATTCCACCCTTGTTGAATTCCTTGCGGAGACTCTAGATTTGTAAATTCTCCTCTGTTTTTCTCGTGGTTGGATTACAGTCTCTGTGACATTTACCCCATATCTTCTCATTTTCATATATACTCTGGTCCCTTCATCCAACCAGCACAACCACTCTCCTTACAAACATAGCTCTTGGTTCACCTTTCAACAATAGGAATGAGCACCAGCATCACTTCCCCAATTATTCATCCGATTTTTTAGCAAAGACTGGTAAAGCCCTTACTTAACAGATATCAAAGAGAAGTTTACAAAATTTCCTATTATCCAGCTGAGATTGTGCTAGGCCATCTTGCAGTAGATAACACTGGAAAAAATGATCAAAAAACAAATTCCAAAAGAATTCCTATTTTTTGCTTTTGGTTTAGTTCTGTTCATCAAGATTGTCATGGCAACTGAAACAGGCTACTTGTGTTCACTAAACTGTAAAAATATCCCCTTAAATTTGAAACTGTCAAAATTGCACATTTTACAGTTTATATTTTGTACTTGTTACCAAACCAAGATATTTATCAACAAAAGATCACTGATCATGCCACAGTCAATTTAAGTAGTTAATTCACAGTGATAATTTACTAGACAAAAATTCTAAGCAGTCATTACATTTACCATTCCTCAGAATATTCAAAATTCATAGCAAAACAGATATTTGAGTTATGGAATAATTTTGAGAAATATAACTTTCTGTATTTGCACAATGTCAAACATTTTTTTTATTTCAAACATTTTATGTCAAAATTTTTTTTATAATCTGAAAAAAATTGTGTACAATTTGGAGATCATTTGTTTCCTTTAAAGTATATTCCTTTTTAAATTAAAATTGTTGTTTTTTATTAAAGTAACCTGTCAGTAGACAGTATAGATTTCAATTTGTGGTATTATAATCTATCTGAAATTCATCTGTCTAAACTTGGAGGATGATATCAAAGCTTTCACTTTACTGTTAGGGGAGATAACTTATATAATACCAAATATAAAAAACTACCATTCCATCAGAATCAGACAAATTTATTTCCATAAATTCAAAGTTTTCTCTCTGGATAGACACAGAAGCTGTATGCTACCATGTGACGTCATCAAAAGAATTTTTTTAACCTAGTCAAAACTCAGCAAATTCTCTGCGTCTGGAAGCGAACACATTTTGGTGAATGCTTGCCTGAGGTTGCCCCTTCTACATTAGTAACAGAAAAAAGTTTCTTAATATTGGGAAATTGCGCAAAAATTTCTTATGTACATGTGATCAAAATATGTACATTCATCCTCTTGATCTTCCTGGATATACCATTCCAGTTGTTTAGAGCAGGTTTTTGAAAATGATTTCGCCATAGACCATATAATCTTCTTCAGTTTATATTTTTCAGGAACAGTTTTGAAGGCAGTTTATTTACAGAATGTGGTAAAATATGTAGAAAAATTAGTTTATTTTTAGTGGTTTCCCAGGTAAAATAATTAAGGATAACTGAAGAGTCATTCAAGATAGTATACAACAAGAAACATGAAAACAAGAAAAACAGAGAGAGATGTTACACAACAGAAAATTACCAACAAGGATTAGGTCACTGTGACCTAGATTTAAAACTCCACAGACTTTGGTTAATGTGTACATCCAAGTAGAAGTCATTGGATGTAAAGAAAATAAGGGGGCATGCTCTGAGGAATTGTTTGGTTGCTGTGATTTGTATTTCATGCTTTTTTGGCTTTGGTTAAAGTTTTAGGGATGAGTTACAGATCACATATTTCGCAGAGAAAAAATATAAAAAAGTTGAAAAAGCAGAAAATTTTATTAAGAAATTTTACTTACTTTTATTTAATTAAATAATATTTTAATATAATATAATATATTAAACTAGGTAATTTACTAACAAATCCCTACCTTTACCCTTTCCCTTCCCATAATCATCCAAACCCTAACATATATAAATATTACAAAATATTCATAAAGTGTATAATAAATTTTCTTATATTGCTCAATAAATACATAATAAGTGAATATATTATGCAAATGTAATAATTATAATGATAAATCTATATTAATCAAATATTTGTATATTGAAATGACATTGGCTGTAATAATAGCAGTAATAACCATATTTATGTGCATTGTAGGTAATAATCATAATAGTGATAATTATAATTTTTCCTTTTATATTTCATATGCATATTTATGATGCAGCATTTTATTTAACAGAATCAATTTAAAGCAGGTTCTTTCATATTAATACCATAATAACTTAAATTTTCCTAGTTAAAGATATTGACGTCGAGAAACCTGTAAAATAAATTAGAAAGTCCATTTCATGTAAGTGAAGAGGATGGGCGCTTCACCCTCCTAGTTCATTATATGAAGTGGAATTTTACTACTCATAACAATATAATAAACAATATAATAGTATAAAATAGTAATAATAAAAGTGAAATTATGCTAATTAATTTGAACTAAAAAATATTTATTTGACTTAAAAGGTAACTACAAAGCAATGCACATTTACAAATTTCAAAATTATAATCTGTGTGATATGTGGTCAGTAATTCTGTGCGTTTTTGGTATAGATTTAAAATATCTTGTATCACTTGAACATATTTGGTTTACAAACAAAAATATTAGTCTGTCCAATGAATTGGGTCTAAACCAAGTTCCTGACGAATTACAACAGGACGTTAACAAATATTTTTTTTTGTTAATTTTTAAATGAATTAATATTTTTTTATTTTTCTACTTGCCTGACCTAATATGTCATGTGAACTTTTGTCATCACCTTGCCTCAGTTGTCTGTTGTCATCTGTAGATTTCTATATTCCTCAGGAGAACCAACATTGAACCAAAAGAGACCAAACTTGGCTGAATACACTTCTCACCAAGACACAGTCAAATGTCGATTTATTATTTTATATATTATTTTACGCATATAGATTTTTTATTTAGA
>JARWCS010209098.1:0-13831 GCA_034783895.1 Geukensia demissa | reverse complement strand
CCCAACGCATTATGAGCGAGCCAGAATATTAGATTCGGAAACCAGCTGACTGGTTTCTTCAAACATGTCCGCGTTCTTAAGAAACGTAGAAATGATGAAACGATTCAACAATTTTAGTAAAAAAATCGTCCATTTATCTACCTTTTAAGAATTGCAGGATAAAAACAATACATGTACATGTACATGTACATTGCCGGAAATTATCAAATTCATTTGTACTCGCTGCGAAACTGGTAAAAATGCTCGGCGAAGCCTCGCGACATTTTACCCGTTTCTAAAGCTCGTACAAAAAAATTTGATATTTTCCGGCAACGTACATGTATTGTATATATACTGAACTGCAACATCAGAAAGGTACTTTTATTTATACTTATATCAGGACATTTTATATGTCCCTGCTTATATAAAAAAAATATTTGACTGTTATTTTGCAAAAGTTTATTTGGCAAATAAAGTTATGGCCAATTCAAGGTAAAAATAGGTATTTTTGGTCAAAAACGCAAACAACAAAATGAATCTAATTTAAAAAAAAATAGATTCAAAACTATAAACGAACATAATTCAGAAATTTGACACACGTGTGCGTGTACAGTTGCAATGTATTTCACTTGAACAACAGAATATGAGATATTCCTTTTGAAAACTGTTATTAAAATATTGAATCTTTCGCTCGTTCGTTCCTACGATGAGATCGTTCGTGCGTTCTTTTACCCGAAAATAAACGAACGACTGATCATATCGTGCATGGAAATAAATCATTGTTAACGAACGAACAAACGTTCTGGGCGTATGAGGGAAACGAACAAACGAACAATAAACTACACACGAAACCACGACTTCAAGTTATACGAACCAAGGTCTGTATCTTCAGCTTCCAGTTGTGTGAGACTTTACTTCACTATTTAAGCATATGTTTAGTTTACAGACATTGAAAATTACTCCGTAAAAGTAAATTACTTACATCAGGCTCAAAATAAGGTTCCTTTCAGACCCGCTTTAATATTGAACTGTGACCCCCATACCCTCTTGAAATTTTGGAGTTAAAAAAATCCTGACAACAAAGTGACGTTTTCATTTTTAACGGGCTGGGTGATGTCTAAAACAGTGCGGAATTTTACTGTTAATATGACCCAACCTGGGTTGCAAATTTAATTTTTGTGACGGATAATAACATGAATATAGTTTCCCATAATTAAAACCTTATGTTTACCGAATCTTAAATTTTAAAAATTAGTCGCATTTGATTTATCCCAATTTCGAGAGATAATCAAATTCGTCAGGACACTCGGGAAGTCAAATTTTGCTTATCGATACTTGTTAACCAACAGATATTATGTCTTGCTACAGTTCCCGTAAATACTCAAATGTCAGCTGAATTTCTTGACCTTTAACTCCATAAAAAAGTGATTAGAACAAAACAGTGTCTCATTACAATACATTTAAAAAGAACAATTTAAAAAAAGTATATTTTAGCACACGTATTTATAACAGTTATTTCTGCTACACATCGAAGTTTATAAATAATAAAACTGTTTCGTAATTATCTACTCAACTTAAACCAAGAACAAAGAAAAAAAAACTGTTTTATGAAAATGAAAAGATATGGGGTAAACGTCAGAGATTGCACTCCAACAAAGAGAAAAACAGAGGAATTTACAAATTAAGTGGTCTCCACAAAACCCTGAACAAGGGTGGAATACAACCTTGTGAAAAGCTCTAAGTTGACCTAAATAAAAAATCGTGTATGCGTAAAATAATACTGCTCTTACCTGAATTTTATCATAATTTGGGCTTTAAATACAACATGTACAAATTTTACGAAAACAAGTTAAAATACAGATACAGTGTTACAAATAAACAAAAACGAGATTAGCAACTATTTTTATATTCCCTCCCGAAGACCCATGCACCCCTCCTACCTCACTCCCCACTAATTACCTTAGCCGGGAATGAAAAGGGAGGTGAGTATGAGACATCAGGTGGGAGTGGAAACATAGTTGATAATCTCTTATTTATTTAATTATTTGTATGGGAAAATTTGTAGCATTGTACGGAATGTTTAAAAATATATTTCTGTAAAATCAATATTTGATACTTTGATAACGAATATTTTAAGAGGTAGCAATAGTAATCCTTAAGGCCAGACAAAATGTGTTAAGTCGACAAACACGACAATCTCGAGAACATGACACATATGTACATACTATGAACAATGCTGACCCAACCAAAAACCGGAGGTGGTCTGGAAGCCTCTTTAAAGACGGCCGCCGTATTTTCCATTTTCTAATCCCGTATTAGTCATATCAGGGTAAATGGAAAAGATTTAACGGACTACAGGTATCTAAATGTACAGCTTTTTAGGTTACCCCGCAGCTTCATAGGAAAAAATCCATCTTCATTTGTGAAGCGGAAACCATACTGAACGTCAAGATTGTGGTGGTAAACATAAAGTTTCTTGAGTGATAACGTCAACCGAGCAGCAAAATAGTCCTGTTTTGGCGGTTTTTGTGTCAACGACTTTACTCTGTCTATAACATCGCTGCATCGGACACATCCTCTTTAAAACCATATTAGCATCATAAAACACACTTTTCCATGCAGTCTTTTGACTTAAAAAACAAAAAAAAACAGGCAACCAATACATACAAAATGATTTTTCTGAAAGAGTTGTACCGAGTTAAAGATTTCTCATTCCTGTATCTTGGCATTTTTTTTTTCAAAAATATGTGGCATGGCTGCCTTACGCCTGGACAGCTTTAATGTTACTGCCCATGAACGAGAAGTTGCCTATTGGAAATGTAAAGTCATCAGTTTGTCATATGAAGCCCTCCTCAGTGGTCTCATGCAAGATGAAAATTAAGGTGTGATGTAAATTTGGGAGTTTCTGATGTAAGCTGGAAACAAAGAGGAAGTGCATGTACATTGCGGAGTTAGCTACCAGTTTCATACAATGATTATCTTGTATCCTGTATAAACCAAATGACTGTTTCCGGCAAATTTTAAACATTACCATATGTACTACCAAAAATGAAACATTATATCCAAACAAATCTTAATATACATGAACCAAGTTGTGCAAAATTTAACATAGTAAAAATGTCCGGGTTTGTTATGCAAGTAATTGTAAACGTTTTAATATCTCAAGTCTCAAACCAAAAAAGTGTCCTTTTAAAAAGTCTCCTTCCTGTTATATATATCTGAGGAAAACCAAAGAGGACAAAATTTCATGATCATCAAAATGTTTTATTCCGTCCTTGGACTTTTAGTATAAGTGGACACTATTTCACGGAGGGGGAGGGGGGACACTATATTATGTTACAAATTCACTATACAAAGTACGGTTATCAATGCAAGATGATATAAAGATCGGTGTAACCTTGTACGTTAGTAATAACAATTAGATGTTTTCAAACGTCTTCGCCTTGAAAAGTCTATTGCAAAATAAAGATAACCTGTATGTATTTACTTTGTAGATCAGAATGTTTTTGAAGAAATTTTATTAGTAAATTTGTGAAAATTGACTGAAAGTTGGACTGGACGATTTCTTATTTCAAGAATCAAATCAGATAAATTACTCGTTTTTGCCAATATTAACCAAAACCCCAAAAAGATAACCGGACAACTTTCAAGTAGTCAATTTCCGCGTCTAACAACCAGTGGTGAAGAATGTGTTTGAAAACAAACAATTTTAATGCGTCAATATGAATATGTTTCTTGTTAGAAGATTGACAAACTATTTCATATTTTAATCACAAGATTCCATAATTATTACTATCATATATAGATAGTATAAGTGAACAATTATTTTATCACGACAGATTGTCATTCTTATCTTAAATAGAATTATTTTTTATAAATATAGGTTTTCATTAATTTCTTGTTTCAAAATAGAAAATCTCGAAATTATTTCAATTGTTTTATCCTAAACCTTATAAAATGGCTCAAAGTATACATCAATACAAAATACAATGATAACAAATGTGGACCAGAGTTCTGTTCACTGAGACGAATCAAATATTTTAAATCAAAGAAGGGTATAAATACGCACTTCCTCATTTTCGCTTCAATACACGATTACACATCGTCACGCTAAAAATTAAAAATACGACCAATAGAGTTTGGCTTTTTTATTGTTTTTTTGGCTTAATATCGTGGCTAACCTACTTTGCTTTTTTAGTTCGTTGTTACCAAAAGAAGAAACCTAACTAAAATCTATTCTGTCAGTATGGCGTCTTCAAGTAAGAGATTCAGCTTCGTTGTATTTATGGGACTAGTAGCACCAATATTAGCAAATGAACATGAAAACATTACAAATGACAATGAAATAGTGGCTAGCGAAGCAGGGGTGTATGTAAAAGTTTTAAGACAATCTGGTATAATATTAATAAGTCGTGCCAAAGATATAGAATCAGATGAAAATAAAATTTTGATCGAAATGGATGAAAT
Organism: Geukensia demissa; assembly: GCA_034783895.1. Lineage (NCBI taxonomy): Eukaryota > Metazoa > Mollusca > Bivalvia > Mytilida > Mytilidae > Geukensia > Geukensia demissa. The sequence goes on along the minus strand of JARWCS010209098.1, from coordinate 9,385 downwards.
TAAGGAAAAGTCCGAAAATGGAGTTGATGTCGGTCAAGATGGGTCACCGGGTCAGAATCATACATTTAACACATTTAGAAGTCAACAATTTGATTTTTCCGATGTACGGAATGGAAGGTTTGAAAATATATCCGCTAAAACTTTCAACTTTACAGCAAACATCGCTAACGGGGCTATGTTGATCGTGGATGTGTACATCTTCAATGAAAACGGGATATATAACTTAAGTGGCGAGGTAACTTCGATATCGGAAGGCTCTGTCAAATTCAACATTCGAATTAAGAACTGGAAATTCTGTGGGTACGCTGGCGTTTCATGTACAAAAGGACAGACAGCAGAAATTGGAAAGTATATAGACTTTACAATTGGAATTAAAGGCATCTCGACAATACCACAGAAAATAATTAGAGGAAAAACACGAACTACAGCAGAGGAATACGATCTCGGTAGTGGAAGTGTCGTAACGTCAAGCAGGGTATGTAATCTACATTTGTAAAATAAAAGTAATGTCATTCATTTGAATAAATTATAATTAAATTATAATTGATAATAAAATGTTATGGATTTTGGATTTTGATATGTAAATATATGTCTATGTTGATTCACTTTTAGCGGGCATCATACGACAGTTGCTCGGATTCACGGCAGGGGAAGGAACGAACCCTGTATATACTCTCTAAATTAAGAAGGATTTTATTTGGCCCCCAAAAATCAACATTTGCATGTCCCTCGAACTAAAATTTTGAATAAGTTGATGGGCATCCCAGTTGGCCTCGACCAAAATATTCTGAAAACCTTGATGAAAACCATCAGAACATGTTTAAGAGAAGAGAAAATTCATAAATGTGATTTTTGTACCGTCTTTTGGTCGGCCCCGAAAACTTGAAATCCTTGATTCGCTGCAGAATCTATTAAACTTTGGACATTTTCTGCTGGAAAAAAAATAAAAATGTTGTTTTAAATCATTATATAATAAAGTCAAATTTTACAAAAACAATACCCGCGTGAAATCTTCAAATATACTTTTATAGTATATGAAGTGGACTCCGTTGACCTCATTTCTGGTACAAGTAAACTCGTTTTCGCCTCCTCGTTGCTCCTCTGAAAAAAAAAAAAAAAACGCGTGGGGTGGGAATTCTTTATATTCTACTGACGCCCCGGATTTAAATCTGTTTCAAAAGATCAATCTGTTTTTAGATGATGAATGCAAATTTTGATTAATGTTAACCATTGCTTAACGATCAGATCGGGGACATATGCAGGTTCGTGACTATGAGTCTTATTTTGATTTTGTCAATGTATTTCATGCGTGGATTGTGCAACGCATGTAATGATATTATCTTTGCTTTAAGCAACAAAAACCTTTTTTGCCGAAAATCTCGTCGATGGACATTCACATTTTAACAATATTGATCGAATTCCTTCCCTAATGTCAGAGTGCTTCATCCTACCGATGAATTTAGGACTACTCAATATTTTAAAAAGTTCGTTAGGCCCGAAAACACCTACATGAACCGTCTCTGGCATGTTTTGTCGAAATTTTGTTTTTCCAAGAAAAAAAATATCCGAGTCAATTACATTTTATTTATAAATGTTTGTTAAACATATTTTCTAGGTACAGTATGACGATGGAGATTGGGTAGATACACCATCAGGCTATCCTAAGCTGGTCACACAAGGATCAAATCAACTGTTTGTCTTCAGGTTTGACAAATTTGAAGATACTGTCTTGTACGATCCACAAGTTGACCTTTATCCACAAGATAACACAACAACAACAACAACAGTACAATCTCCAAATGATAACACGACGAATAGAACAGCACTATCTCCAGAAGGTAGCACAACAATGACAACGGAATTAGATCCAAACGATAGCACGACAACGCCAGAGGAACTTCCTTTTATATATAGCTCGACAGCGATAACAGAATTCCTTTTAAAAGATAGCACTACCATTACAACAGAACTACCTTTAAAAGATAGCACTACCATGACAACAGAACTACCTTTAAATGATATCACTACAATGACAACTGAACAACCTCCAAAACAAACAACGATGACAACAGATCTCCTTCAAAACGATATGACCACAACGAGAAGCGAACTATCACCAGAAGAGAAAACGACAACGGAAACAGAAATAAGTCAAAAAGATAGCACAACAAGTACATCAGTACTAACTCTAAAAGATGATACGATTACGACAACAGAATTACCTCTCAATAAATACACTACAATGACAACAAGCTCGAAAACGACGACAGAACTTCCTTTAGAGGATAGAACTACAATGACAACAGAACTACCTTCAGAAGATAGCACGACAACGACAACAGTACTAGCTCAGAAAAAAAGCACGACAACAACAACAGAACTTGCTCTAACAAATAACACAACAAAGGGAACAAAAACAACCACGGTCGAGAAAAATATTGAAACAAACGGTTCGAATGAGACCGTTGTAGGCGATGCAGGGGTACATGTTAAAGTTTTAGGACACTCAGGAAAAATAATGATGAGCCGGTCGGAAGATATAGAATCAGATGAAAACAGAGTTATTATCGAAATGGATGCAATAAAAGAAAAATCCGAAAACGGACTTGATGTCGGTTTAGGCGGTCCACCGAGTCAAAAACATAGCTTTAACACATTTGCAAGTCAACAATTTTATTTTTCTGATGTCATGGATGGTATGTTTGAAAATATATCAGCTAAAACTTTTAACTTTACTGCGACCATCGCAAACGGAGCTATGTTGATTGTGGATGTGTACATCTTCAATGAAAAGGGGACATATAACTTAAGTGGCGAGGTAACATCGATAACAGAAGGCTCTATCAAATTTAACATTCGAATTAAAGGTTGGAAATTCTGTGGGGACACTGGTGTATCTTGTAAAAGTAAACAAATAACAGAAATTGGAAAGTATTTGGACTTTACAATTGCAATAAAAGGCAAAGGGACGACACCACAGAAAAAGATTGGCGGTACAAAACGAACCACCGCGGAGGAATACGATCTAGGTAGTGTAAGTGTCGTTATATCTGATAAGGTATGGATAAAGATAATATCTTTCCTTGCAATGTGTAAATGCATTTACAGTAGGTCACTTTACGCATGGCGTATGCACTAGGCACATATTCATATGCATGTGTCTGTTGGGGGAGTGACTACCATGTGTAGAAAATTAAAAAAGGTTCTCATCTCGTTCCACTCGGTAAACATTTCACCACTCGGATTTTAATTATTGTTCCTCCTCTATTCACCACATTCTTTTTTGACCACAAGTTTCTAAAACTTTGATATTTTCCATTTAAAAAGCGTAAAAGGATTAAAAAAGGTTTATTTTTATCTGTTCTGTTTTTTGCTTGTCAAAGATAAAGGAGAATACGGTAGATACCATCTGATTTGAAATCCAGGATATCTGCAGTAAGACATATGCATTTTGTCGCTTCCTATATTTCACTGTCAACTAAAAATGAGATTAAGAACTATTTTGCGTATAAATCAAATAGTCATACTCAATACTGCGATTACAAATATGATGACAATTTACTTACAAATATTATAAAATGTCATGGTAACTGAAATTTTTTGTGGATTAGTCAAAGGTTCAACATTTTATGTGCTTTCCAATTTTGCACAATAAAATTACTGACGTCAATTAATTTTTCATGTTTTGTATCAACGGTTTTTAAACCATGGTGATTGGCACCGATTTTAAACATCAGTGCAATGTACAACCTGCATGTTTCGATTACGGAAGAATGAAGTCTCTCTGATGTCAGACTTGAACCGATAATACATAGACCTTTGGAGAAACTTCGAATCGGATTTATTATTTAACAAAATCAGGATGGGGACCCATTTAACTTTCAGAACGGACGAAACAGAATTTGCTTTAAACAGCAGTTTTCAATAGGTTTGGTATTTTTGGATAAGAAGAAAATTTTAATTTAAAAAAATCATAAGGCTCAAATAACAAACTAAGTCGGGTGGTGTATTTCCTAAATTTTTAGTTGACATGATAACATAGTTTTGGTACAAGGGTCATTGATATAATTAGTAATGACATTGGCTTGCTAATTCCAGATTGACTATTTACTAAATCTGCAATTATAGTAGTCAATGTTTAATTAAGTCCGACAGCATGAAAAAAATGTAGGAGTATATTTTGGGATCATTTACACACCAGATATTTTGAATAGGCTTTACACTTTCAGACGAGAATATATTTGAACTTAATCACAAAATAAACTCATTTTTAAACATGTCTAACTAAATACGGCTATGGTTACCATACTGGCACGAGAAAAATGTAGAGACGACCACTCAAGGATTATTCTCACAAAAATGATTTTAACCGGCTAAGAACTTTTATACTCGCCATAATTTTTTAATTGCAAAAGTCCATCTAAGTTCATTTAAATAATGTTATATTGAAGGAGGCGGGTGTTTTGCAAAAATACCAGTAGAATGAATGGCTATAAATTCCGAATCAAACTTCTGCAGCTTGAACATGTTTATTCTGAGAATGTTTTTGCTTTTTACCATAAAAGGACATTCTAAAACTTTAGTAATTTCAATGTTTTGGTTTACCAATTTCTATGGACTTCATCTTATCATAGGTGAAAATTTCCACTCCTGTATGCAGACAACGTGAATCGAATAGTCATAAAAACTGCTAAAGCATGACTGAATAAATATTTATATCTAAATAAGACCTAGTCGTTTTGGCATGTACTGACATGTATTGATGGTTGGAAATATATTTACATTCAGTGTATTAGATTCATATTTGGATGAACAGACCATAACAACGGATGTGCCTATGGTTGCTTGCTTGCTTGGCTTGACTTTGATTATTTGGATGCTGCCCAAATATTGACCTGTCCAGGTCAAATGTGGAAATATTTCCCACCGAGTTAAAATGTGAAAAAATATTCAATTGTTAATGGATTGGTTAGTTTATTCGCGAATTTGGGATTTTTAATTTTTCGTCTATGTTGATGTTTGTTGTTTTGATTTTTCTGAAGAATTTCACACAAGAAAGTTGCACGAGCGTAATGAAAATTGACTAATCATTCGGAATAAATGACCCTGCTTCTAACATGGAAACTTGAGCATATACATGTGTCCTTGTCTTTCTAAAATATGACCAGAATGAATGCATTACTGCGCGTTCATTTGGGACAGGGACATCCGGGACAATACACAAGTTGTATCCACAGAAACATTACAAAACATTCTCTCGCAAGAGCACATAAATGGTCCTTAGGCGAATTGTAGGATATATGTCATTTGCAGTGGAAAACACAGTTTTACTCTTAGTTTTAAGAGGGAATCTTTTTAAAACATTTTATAATAATTGCACAGTTCAGTTTAAATGCACGAAAAAATGGACGTTGCTTGTTTATTATATTTGTCTCAGTTTGATTCGGGTCAAGGTATCAAAAATGTTTCATTACGGTAATGATCCTGTACCGAGCTTATTAATGAGTAACTTACACCTAGTTCAGTTTTAGGTTCTTCATTTTATTTTAACATGAAAGGCTGGACTGAATCATGCTGTGCACGCTGCAACTGCGTTGCATTTTATCATATAGTTTTTGTTATATTCTAGGTACAGTACAACGATGGAGATTGGGTAAATACACCATCTGGCTATCCAATGCTTGTCACACAGGGATCAAAACAACTATTTGTCTTCAGGTTCGACAAGTTTAAAAATAGCGTTTTGTACGATCCACAAATTGACCTTGCTCCAAATAATAGCACTATATCGACAACAGAACAAAATACAGAAGGTAACACCACAACGACAACAGAGTTAGATCGGAAAGACAGCACGACAACTGCAAAAGATACAACAACAACGGCGCTAGATTTAGAACAAAAAGATAGTACAACGACAACAAACGTAGCTCATAACGAAAACACAGCAATGACAACAGAAACAAATTCAAAAGATGGCACAATAATGACAACACCACTTACTTCCGACGATGGCATGACAACAACAGAATTAACGCCGTTTGAAACGGAAGCAAACGTACAAACGGGTAATAATGAAACAATATCAAATGGTAATAATACCGTAGTTCACAACGAAGGCGTGTATGTTAAAGTTTTAGGTCACTCTGGAAAGATAATGATGAGCCGGTCGAAGGAAATAGAATCAGATGAAAACAGAGTTGTTGTTGAAATGGATGAAATTAAAGAAAAGTCCGAAAGCGGATCTGATGTCGGCCAAGGTGGGCCACCGAGTCAGAAACATAGCTTTAACACATTTGCAAATCAACAATTTAATTTTTCCGATATCGTGGATGGTATGTTTGAAAATATATCCGCTAAAACTTTCAACTTTACAGCCAGCATCTCTAACGGGGCTATGTTGATTGTGGAAGTGTACATCTTCAATGAAAAAGGGACATATAACTTGAGTGGCGAGGTAACTAAGGTATTAGAAGGCTCTGTCAAGTTTAACATTCGAGTTAAAGATTGGAAATTTTGTGGGGACACTGGTGTATCTTGTAAAAGTAAACAAATAACAGAAATTGGAAAGTATTTGGACTTTACAATTACAATAAAAGGCAAAGGGGCGACACCACAGAAAAAGATTGGCGGTACAAAAAGAACCACCGCGGAGGAATACGATCTAGGTAGTGGAAGTGTTGTTATATCTGACAAGGTAAGTTAACTAAAAAAATGTCGATTTATCCGACATATGAATGTATTTACTATGTTTTTTTTCTAATAGAGCAAAGAGCATTAAAGTCAAGAAAATTAGACACGTACTCACGACATGAGATCGTGTCCGGCCTGATAAAACTTTCCTTTCTTTCATTGCGCTTTTGTAAATAAGTATTTGATTTCTGATTTACCCTTGATGACTTGTAAAACTAGACAAGCATCACGTGAATAAAATACGTCAGTTTAAAGCTTGTGATGTTAAAATTGTATTTGTTTCAACTATCTGCGTTGTAGGAAAATTATTTAAGAATCATGTCTTTCTATCAAAAGGAACATGACCTGTCGAAACGGAAGCATGCACCACCCCTTTTCAATAACAATATATGTTTGTTTCCAGAAAGCTTAGCTTCTTAAAACTGTACGTTGCATATATTTGTCCAAAGAGCATACTGTTAGGCTGTGTTGTCTCAAACAATGGATATTATGTTTAATTGTTAATTAAACGAAACTATGTCTAAGATTTTAAACATAAGATATTTCTTAACTTAGTTTACACGTATCATTCTTAACTGTAAAATTTGTTTTTTTTTCAACTTCTGCAAATTAAGCACTTTTAGCACTGGTATTGTTATATGACCTGCCAATTTATTAAGAATTTAAAGAGAATATCCTTTTTTTATCTTCGCACTTTTGAATGGAAGTTCAGGGACATTGTCGTTGGCTTAATCTGTCACGCTTTTCTTCTGAATACCTGAACTCCGCTACTTAATGGTGTTCATTTTTTAGAGAATGGTTGCATATAGCAATTACTTGCGCCATAATCTCTAGGAATTTCAATTTTTTCCAGAGGTCAAACAAAAGACCCAAAAGGGTCAAATTCATTTGTACTCATTTTAACAATGTGACAGAAACTCTACAATGTTTAAGGTACGGTTTTAATTTGGTAATAGAATTGTTGCATATTGCTTGAAGCATGCAACAAGCTTTCAATAATTTGATCCTAGAACTAGGAGCTAAAAGGGGTCGATTTCTTATTTCAGGCATGTGACTTGATGTCCTTTTACATTTTTGACTTTACAATTTAGATTTTGTTCAAGAAACGGGGTGTCTTCAACTTTCCTATTGTAAACTTCCCATATTCATGTAGTAATATTTCTGCTTCCCCTGCCTACGGGATTTATGTTTTGCAGTTGATTTGATACTCTCGTGACTTTTCCAAGTGTCAGGATTTTCTGAAGAGAGCATTGCTGCTGTCGCATAAATTACTACAACAAGGATACATCCAATCAAGTTTCAAGTCTTCCCTCCTAAAATTTGATGGTCGCCATCACGAATCGATTGATCCATATGGTATCAGTGTATCTCAACTAGTTATGGACCTGTTACCAGTACTACAAAAATAAGTTGACTTCTTCTCGGATTGACGTTAACCCGGATTAGAGTTTAAGGATTTCACGACGGGTGTTGCGCGCAAGACAGGAAATGCTTACCCTTCCAGACATCTGATCCCACTCCTGTTCATAAAGAAGTACTTGCGATTCCTTCGGATTTGACACAAAATGACACTTCTGATTTTGACATCCTGATTTGACACCGATTTTGACATCAAGGACTCTACGACGGGTGTTGCGCGCAAGACAGGGGATGCTTTCCCTTCTAGAACACCTGATCCCATTTTTTTAGTGGAGTTCGTGGGTTCCAAGCCTTTGTTCCTTTTGTTCGCGTTTAATCTTTTTGGTTTGTTTTTGGTTTGTCTTGTCTCTTTGGACTTTGCACCTTTGATCTCTCGCATGGGTATTCTACAATGGACGTATTTAACATGTAGATACGCAACAAATTTTCAGAATTTTAAGTTTGGGCCAGAAGCCCAAACGACAAGTTCAAATGGGTCAGTTACTGTTTTAGCCTTGTAAAATGAACTCTTCTTCATCTTTTATGGTTTTAATCCTTTTTAGAATGGTTGCATATAGGCTGTAAATACGCAATAAGATTTTAAAATTTTTATTTTGGAACTATGGGTCCAAAGGGGTTGATTTCTTATTTTAGGCATGTTATTTGAACTCCTCTTGTATTTTTGATTTTGGAATATGAACTTTGCAAAAACGTTCTTATTTTAGGCATGTATTTTGAATTTACGTTTTTCTGTAGATGATTGCATTGAAGATGTTCAATCAACTTTCAGAAGTTTGATTTTGATCCATTGATAAAAAAAACTATCCAAAGAGGTTAAATTCTTAGTTTTAGAAACATTATTCCTTTTCAATTTTTGAAATTTCAATTTTAATTGTGTTATAAAATGGTAGTATAATTTGCCCGAATATGTCATAAAGATCTGCATTTTGCTTCAATTATTTTTAGAAACATAATTCATTTTCAATTTCAGTTTTATTATAAAATGGTAGTATAATTTGCCCGAATATGTCATGAAGATCTGCATTTTGCTTCAAGTATTTTTAGAAACATTATTCCTTTTCAATTTCAATTTTGTTATAGGATGGTAGTATAATTTTCCCGAATATGTCATGAAGATCTGCATTTTGCTTCAAGTATTTTTAGAAACATTATTCCTTTTCAATTTCAATTTTGTTATAGGATGGTAGTATAATTTTCCCGAATATGTCATGAAGATCTGCATTTTGCTTCAAGTATTTTTAGAAACATTATTCCTTTTCAATTTCAATTTTGT